>LNAC01000006.1:10181693-10393892 GCA_002007465.1 Ailurus styani
CCTGGGTGGCTCAGTGGGTTAAAGCCGCTGCCTTCGGCTCAGGTCATGATCCCAGGGTCCTGGGATCGAGGCCCACATCGGGCTCTCTGCTCAGCAGGGAGCCTGCTTCCTCCTCTCTCCTCTCTCTCTGCCTGCCTCTCTGCCTACTTGTAATCTCTCTCTCTGTGTCAAATGAATAAATAAAATCTTAAAAAAATAAAAGTCAGCTGCTTAACCAACTGAGCCACCTAGGTGCCCCTTTTTATACTTTTTAAATGTAAGTTTTTCAACATCAATAACATTTTTTGCATGCTTATATATTTTTAAGATTTTGTTTTAGTAGATTTCCTTATTGAGTTGTTTAACAATATTAAGAAGGTGTAATAAACATCATAGAACATTCTACATTATTTAAATCCTTCTGGGATAATATTTTTTGTGGTCACTCAAGCTTAATATTTTCTATGCATATTTTATTTTCATTAAATCATATTATAGAAAGCCAGCTGAATCCAAATAATTACACTAATAAGTTGTATTTGTACACTTTGTATTTTTCCAAGTCATTTCTTCTACATTATGTCATCTGAAAGAAAGTATAATTTTAGATAGATACTGACATTTAGAAAGAATGTTATTTACACAGCTGGTTAATTTTTTTTTTCTGATAGGGAGGTTTATTGTAGCCAACTATTTCTTTCATGCACCTGGCTCACCTGTTTTTTCATGAACATATTAATTCTTTACTTTTCAGTGTAAGTGACAGCAACATTTTTGAAATGACAGTTTAATTTGAAGGTGAAAAAAATATAGTTTCCATCTGGTGGTCATTTGTGTCTTTTTATTAACTATGGTCATCTTCTTCAACCTTTAAGTGGAAAAAAAACCCCATTGATCTCAAAAACCCCATTGAAGTCTAATATGTTCTATGGCACTCATGAGTTTTTCACACTTTTTCAAAAAGCATTTACTACAAAGAACACAGCTTCCCTTCAAATAATACTTTTTAATGAAAAAAAAATCTTTCTCTGAGTTTTGACTATCTGCTGAAGAGTCACCATTATGACAATACACAAGATATCTCTGGGAATTTTACATTACTTCTCAATGTAAATTTCTATTCCCATAAGATACAACTTCTTCTTCTTCTTTTTTAAAGATTTTATTTATTTATTTGACAGAGAGAGAGAGAGATCACAAGTAGGCAGAGAGGCAGGCAGAGAGGGAGGGGGAAGCAGGCTCCCGGCTGAGCAGAGAGCCTGACGTGGAACTCGATCCCAGAACCCTGAGATCATGACCTGAGCAGAAGGCAGAGGCTTTAACCCACTGAGCCACCCAGGTGCCCCACAGCTGCTTCTTTTAATGAAGTTCAAGGACCATCAAGCTTTTTCTGTTATTGATTTATTCTCCTGCAGGTAAAAATACATGTATGTCATATGAATATATGATGTGATTGCCTTGGGGAGAAAGAGAGACATCTTTAAGATCCTCATTTCACTTCTATCCTCTCAGTTCAGTTGCTTCAGTTTCTACTAAACTGCCTGTTCTTCCATCTTCAAAGTTACATTGGCCACAAATCTCCTAGTCACTGACCAATGGTATGGCTTACATATTTTAAAACCAGGGATGTAGAGTACAGTAAATTTCAAGCCAGGCTTTCTATGTTTGAATCAGCAGTTCCACACCTTACTAACTTCTTTACACTTTGATTTCTTTATTGATAAAATGGGAATAATAATAATCCTGCTCTCCTAGACCTGTTGTGAGGAGTTAATGAGTGAATGGATAGAAGGAATGTGTGGTCAGTGACTGCCATATACTCAGTGCTAAATACATATTTTACTTATTTTTTACCTATTCCATAAATTTTACCTTAAAAATACTTGCATAGTAATGCTTTCTAAGACAGATAATTTTGTTAATAAATTAGTTATCTGTTCATATTAGCATTAATTAGAATCTACTAAACTTTTCCTATGTATATGCACATTTATCTATTTAATCCTTATAACAATTCACCAACATAATTTGTCATATTTTATAGGAAAAAAGTAACAACCAAGGGGCTTAAATAACTTGTTCAAGTTATTCAGAGATTGTTTGCTATAGCCTCAAAGCCTGCTTGATTTCTGTGATACACACCACTGGTTTATACTTTCATGATAATCATGTACCCTCTTAAGGATGCTCATCCATCCTGCAAATCTTAACTTATTCTTCCCTGTGGCTTTTTTGTTCATATATTTATGGGCATGTTTTAAAGGCCAATAGAAACAGATCTCAATTTGCAAGATTGTATTTGTGAGGTGATCTCTAACTCTGTTGTTGGTATTACAGAATTAATCTTGCCATAGGAAAAAAAAATACTAAAGGTGGTAGTTGGGTTTCCTGGAGAGCAAAAAGTTAACTAATATATAGAACTCTTAAAGAAATAACATTTGGCCATTTCATTTCAATAGTTTCACTATTCGGATCAATTAAATATGCATTGGTGGGTCTGCTCAGGGATACTGGCATCATTTTAAAATATTGATTTACAAGAAAATGCATTCTAGGGAAAACAATAAGAAAGTAATGTGAAAGACGGAAGAAAATTCAGGCCTCCAACTGTAGCTGTGCCAGCTACTTGGTGCAAAGAGGGACCCTGCCTCTGACAGACATTGCCCGATTTTGGACAAGCACCACCAGGTGCAGAGCAAGACAAGACTTGGAGACCATTTCTAACTCCTTGAGACTGTTGAGGCAAATGTGTTGACTTGTGAAAGATACAAATGATTATTAATTGGCTATGCTTAAGAGGAAATACATAATTCTAATTTCACAAATTGTGAAAAGGAAGTACTGAAAACATGGGTAAAGCTTCTGCCTGAAGTCTCAGCACTCTACCAAATGCCAAATGGATGTAGAGCATTAATGGTGCCCTTTGTTCACTCATTCATTCATTCATTCATTCATTCCTGTAATAAGTTTGATCTCTACCCTTAAAAACTAGATAGTCTGGCAGGGAAGAAAATTAAAAGGCAGTGACTTAAATAAGTAAAGTGCTTTGGTAGTGGGGGCAAAAGAGACATGATGTAAGGAGGTCAGGAGAAACAAACCTAGTCTGAGCTAAGGGGCTCAGAGGGGCAGAGACAGTACAAGTCCAAGTAGGGAAAATGATTTTTTAAGCATAATGCCCAAAATCATTGGCTCTGCTACAGAAGGTCAAATGTTGGTTCTACCAGTTCCCACCTTTCTGATTTGGGCAGTTCCTTAATTTGACTAGATTTTCACATTCCTCATTGTAAAATGGTGATGATGAAAATGCAGAAAGCTGTTATGAGAATTAAGGAAGTTAGTACATGCAAAATGCTATAGAATAAGGATTTATACATAGAAATTAATCAAAATACGTTAAGGACACTCAGTTTCTGTTTCAACTGAGAATTGAAAAGGAAGAAAAAGACTTTTTTAGGCAAAAGGAGGAGTCTACACAAAAGTCTCAAGAGAAGGGAATGACATATTTCGGGAATCAGAAGAAATTCATTGTGTCAGCAACCTTAAGTTTGAGGCAGGAGTGGGGAGAGCTGGAGGCCAGAGGATACATGAACACCATGTAAGGAAGGTTTTTATAAGCCTTGTTAATGAGTTTGGTTTTATCTTAACATTAATGAGAGACAAATAAAAGGGTTTAAGTAATAGTAATATGATCATAATTGCATTTTAGTAAATTCATTCTGTCTGCTGGGAGGTGAGAGGGAGGGATAAAGAATGTCTTTCAAAAGGGAAAGACTGGGAACAAGATGCCATTGAAAGATGATGTCTGTATCTAGGGGTGACAGTGGATATGGGAGGGATGCTAACAGATTGAATGGTATCATACATGGTGTTTGCTTGAATGTGCTGTTGAGGAAGAAGCTTGTGTCTTTGATGACTGATTTAGGGACTGACTGCTTGATGGTGAAATTCACTGACAAAGGAACATTAGGGAAGGAGCATACTAGGGTGGTGGAGCATGAATTTGGTTTTGCACATGCTGTGCTTTGTGGCTCTGAAACAAATAGGGATGTGTACTAGGTAATTGGATAAACTAGTTTGTGTCTCAAAAGAGAGTTTGGGTGGGGGATATTGACTTGGGCGTGTATTAACATTTGATGATTGAAACCATGGGCACAGATGAGGTGTTCATGAGAGAGGAAGAGGAGGAGAGAAGACCTAAGCTGTCTAGCTTAGGGAAGAACAGAGAAGGATGAAGGATGAGCATGTACTGGGGATGGACCAGGAACAGTGCAGGGACAGAAGGAAAGCCAAGAGGATGGTGTCAGAAACAGAGTGCTGTGTACACATATACGTATATTTTTACATGAGGGGGGAGGCGGTCCTGTTGAAAGTTGCTGAGTTTAAGTCAAATAAAAGTGTCCACTGAGTTTAACTGATAATAGTCCCAAAAAATTTTTTTAAGATTTTATTTATTTATTTGACACATAGAGATCACAAGTAGGCAGAGAGGCAGGCAGAGAGAGAGGAGGAAGCAGGCTCCCCACTGAGCAGGGAGCCCAATTTGGGGCTCAAACCCAGGACCCTGAGATCATGACCTGAGCTGAAGGCAGAGGCTTTAACCCCCTGAGCCACCCAGATGCCCAATAGTTCTGAAAATTTTTAAGCTAGAATATTCTTCCCCACCCTGCCAACTGCAAATAAAATAGAATTCAGAACATGAGGCTCAGTATTATTTACTGTTAAGTCTGGTGTTTTGTTAACCTGTACCTTCCCCAGGGAGATGGGTGTGGAATGATAATATATGCCCTCAGATTCATGGTGAAAACTAGAAAAACACAGCACTTAAATGAAAATAAAAAAAGAGGTGAGTAAAAGAAAACTTTATTCATGAAAAGTAATTAAGATATACAGACTATTAGAGCTGAAAGACATTTTACAGTTCATCTGGTCAAACAGGCTCATTTTATTAATGAGAGGATTAAAGTTAAGCCAAGTTAGCCCAAACTTATTTCTCTTTTATTCTCTAGGATCAACTTCCTCATTCCTTTTGAATGTGTGCTGGAGTTTAAAAATTCTTTCAGTGCTTATGAAGTCCACATAGAGAACACTGTATTATTAAGTCAAGCCATTCTAAGCATGTGCTAGATATTTCCTATATTAAAATGAGAAGAAAGCATCCTATCCTTGTTATGCTATCATGGGGTTGTTAAATAAGACTCCTTTTTTCCAAGTTGTCAAGGTAAATGGGAAATAGAACTATGAGGACTGCAGACATTCACTCAATCACTTTTCATTGCGTAAGAATGCAAAATAAATAGCTCGTCACATACATGAGAAAGAGCCCCTTAAAACATTGGTACTTCTGTGCAAGGTTTTCATTTCCCCTTAAATATTTTTATTTTTGATGGGATGAAGCAGGCAGCAAGTGACAAACAACAGGAAACACAGTCCAAATAAGTCTAAGGAAACCTAATTTAAGCTCTTTCCCTATGTGATCTGTCTACAGTGCTTTAGAAAGAGCTGTATTTGCCAGTGGGTTAGAGCAGTGTATTATTTTTGAATCAATCTGTCCTTTTTTCCAAGTTTCTAATACTTCTCATTCTGCCCTAGTCAGACACTTGAATAGTAGAAGTTCTCTATTATTCATCAAATACCTCAAGCTGTTCCTGTCAAGTTTCTCAACTCATTTCCTACAGATATTTCACAAAAATACAGCCAAAAAATTTCACTGCCAGGTATGAGCCCATCTGAATAAAGAATGCAGGAGCCAGACATTTTGCAAAAAAGGAAATGGACTGGAAGCCTGTACTCTTTCAATACCTGCAGTTTGTTTACTTTGTACCAGCTGTTAAACCCTACTTCCAACAACCTGATTATTCATTTTCATCTTTTTCAACCTTCCTCACGAATAAGGGATCACTCTTTCCCCAGGGAGGAAGGACACAGCCATAAGAAGAGCACTGTTTCCTATCCTCTTTTTTAGTAAGTTAAAGGCATTTAGTTTTAAGAGTCAGCTACATAACTGTTTATAAATCATATGAAGCAAGTGAGGAGTTTGGAGCAAACTTCAAGATATAAAAAGGAAAACAAGCAATTTAGGCAAGATGTGCATTACTTGGGTGGAACATTTTGTAGAAATGTTAGTTTCTAACCAAAATGTTCTGCCATGGCAGATTTTTTTTCTTTCAACATATTTAAAGAAGACGTAAATAGAAAAACAAATACTATCCTGCATTGTGTTTTATGCTTAAATAACATGACTTGGAAGATTGAAGTGGGAACAAAACATACTCAAAATCCTTGCTTTTCTTTTCTTTTCTTTTCTTTTGCTTTAGTTGGCCTGTTTTATTTTATTTTATTTTATTTTTTTAAAAGATTTTATTTATTTATTTCACAGTGGGAGAGAGATCACAAGGAGGCAGAGAGGCAGGCAGAGAGAGAGGGGGAAGCAGGCTCCCTGCCGAGCAGGGAGCCCGATGCGGGCCTCGATCCCAGGACCCTGAGATCATGACCTGAGCTGAAAGCAGAGGCTTTAACCCACTGAGCCACCCAGGCACCCTGTTGGCCTGTTTTAGTCTTGCTTCTTACACCTTTAGTAAAATAATAGTATGCCCATAGGACGTGAAGAGGTCCTAAGAAGAAATAGATATGTTGGTCTAGAAAATAAAAATTTCAAAGAAATATCAACAAAGAACAGAAGAGGTTCTGAAGATAACTATTATGACAATCCTGATTAATTTTTCAATGATCAGAATATACTCAAGAAATGGTATACCCTAAATCAAATAGCTTGATGTTAATATTTTAACTAATTTGGGTAGGCTTCATGTAGCTTTAAAACTTAGAAGGTTATGCAAACAAAACTCTACTCTTAGAGTATTAAACTTAGAACGGATGATTAAGGAAGAATTTCCATACAAATCAACTAAATATGAGAATTATTAAATATAATTCCATCTGAAAATAATGTAGGCCATACAAGTTCTCAAACCCAACTTTTAAAGTCTTAAATTCTTGATTTTAAGGATAACTAAACATTTTAGATTTAAGCTATAAAAATCCATGTGTAAATATTTTTTAAAGATTTATTTTATTTTATTTATTTTTTATTTTTTTAAATATTTTATTTATTTATTTGACACAGAGAGAGAGATATCACAAGTTGGCAGAGAGGCAGAGAGAGAAAGAGGAGGAAGCAGGCTCCCCGCAGAGCAGAGAGGCCGATGCGGGGCTCGAACCCAGGACCCTGGGATCATGACCTGAGCCGAAGGCAGAGGCTTTAACCCACTGAGCCACCCAGGCGCCCCAAAGATTTATTTATTTTAGATAGTGTACACACAAGCAGAAGTAGAGGGAGATAGAATCTCCAGCACACTCCTTGCTGAGAACAGAGCCTGACAGGGGGCTCAGTATCACAATCCTGAAGTCATGACATGAGCCAAAATCAAGAGTCCGACACATAACTGACTCAGCGGCCCAGGTACCCCCAGATGTAAATACTTGTACATTGACTTATTTGTGTCCAATACTTTAGTTTGATGCTATGGATAAGAAATTTTCAATACGTTATTCATCTCCGCAAGGAATTTATAATGCATTAGGGGCCAAAATTATTGCAGAAACAGTGAATAATGTGGGACGGTGCTCTCAGAATTGAGATACGGAGAGTATTAACACCCTTAAAAGTCAGAAAAGTTTTCATGGGGGGAAGATGAAGTGAAGGAAAGGCCCAAAGCAATGGAGACAAGGATTCAAATATCAACCAAGTAAGCAAAAACCTCAAAGTGAAAAAAACATTATTTGTTAAGAGAGTACTGGGATAAAGACACAGGAAAAATGTTGAGATAGAAATGTCTGAGGTCAAAGCAGCTCTTGTCAGGTGTAGTCATCTTTTATAGCAAAATATGAAGCTAGTTTTCTGGTAAGGAATGACACTGGTAAAGATGAATTTGGGGACCATAAATACCTGGATGCACAATCCTGATTCTGTCACTCATTGGTTATATAACCCAGGGCATAACCCTCTGTACTTGAGTTTTATTATCTGTGAAATGGGAAAAATAACATTGTATAGTTTGTAGGGCAGTTGTGAGGATTACTTAAAAATATATATGTGATTAGAACATTGCCTGACATTTAGTGAATATTAATAATTTCTAGCTGATGTTATTTATTTTTTATTATTTTTCATTACAGATTTATTTATTTTAGAGAGAGAGAGAGTGCATGTGTAGGGAAAGGAACAGAGGCAGAAGGAAAGAGAATCTCAAGCAAACTCGCTGCAGAGCCCAACCCTGGGCTTATTTTCACAACTGTGAGATCATGCCTGAGCTGAAACCAATAGTCAGACACTCAATCGACTGAGCCACCCAGGCACCCCTCTTATTATTGTTAGTATTTAAAAGTTGGGAATAGTTCGGAAAGAGTCCTACAAAGAATATAATCAATAATCAATTACTGATGATTGAAAGATTATCAAGCAGACAGATCTTTGGCTGCCTAGGTAGTATAATTTTTTTTTAAAGATTTTATTTATTTATTTGACAGAGAGAGAGATCACAAGTAGGCAGAGGCAGGCAGAGAGAGAGGGGGAAGCAGGCTCCTTGCCGAGCAGGGAGCACGATATGGGCCTCGATCCCAGGACCCTGAGATCATGACCTGAGCCGAAGGCAGAGGCTTTAATCCACTGAGCCACCCAGGCGCCCAACTAGGTAGTATAATTAAAAAAACAATTCCTTCTTTCTCCTGGTATCACATAGTACTTTACCTATGTTCTATTACAACATGTATCTATTTTCTTTTATTCTTACTTATGTACATATTCTATTTTACCCAGAAGCTGTAAGATTCCAGAAGACAATGATAGCAGCTAATTTGTTTTCTGATCTTGAGAGCAAGTGAGGTAGCACCTTACAAAGAGTAGATGCCCACTAGCTTTAGTTGAATGAATGAATGAATGAATGATTGTTGAAGGACCAAGTCTTTGGCAATTCCCAGTGTAAGGGGAGTAAGAAATGAAGAAAGAGCCCACTAAGAAGGGCAGTGAGAGGGTTGGGAGGAGAAACAAGATCTCATGAAGCTTTGAATTCTAAGTAGGCTTAGAATTTGGCTTTCACAAAGATTGCTTTCTGTATAAGTTCACAACATTGCATTTGTACCAGGACTTACATTTAAACTCTCCAAAGACATCAACAAATACTTCTTTAAAAATAACTCTAATGTATAAAACTGTTAATTTTATTAGATGGATAATAAATGGCAGCACTATGAAATCAGCATGCACTTTAAATGCACACAGAAGAAAGTATTTTCCTTGCATTGAATTTCCTACTCTTGTAAGTTTTGGGCCCTCCTTGTTATTTCAGAAGAATTTAAAAGGCCATAAAGGGGTAGTTAATTCCTTTCTTTTTTTTTTTTTTTAAGATTTTATTTATTTATTTCACAGAGGGAGAGAGATCACAAGGAGGCAGAGAGGCAGGCAGAGAGAGAGGGGGAAGCAGGCTCCCCGCTGAGCAGAGAGCCTGATGCGGGCCTTGATCCCAGGACCCTGAGATCATGACCTGAGCCGAAAGCAGAGGCTTTAACCCACTGAGCCACCCAGGTGCCCAATTCCTTTCTTAGAAATATTAATGTCCTCAACTTATACAGTCTTGATAGAAAGATATAATTCCTTAGAAAACAATCCAAATGCTAAAAAGGTTTTGTTTGTTTGTTTTTAGAGTCTGACAGTCAAAATGCATTTTTAGTTCCATGGAGAATTTGTATTATTGGTACTGGTGAAGAAACAAGAACTAAAATATGTCCTCAGTGATTTTACCTCCTATAACATATGATATTGATGAAAGACTTAAAAATCAAAAATTTATTTATGCAAACCAAAATATTTAAAGACATTGGTGTTTTAGCATTTTAGAAAACAGAAATCATAGATTTCTATTATATTCCTCTTTCCTGACAAATAATAATAATTGAAAATTTGCATGTGTGAGGGGGTGGGTGAGTCTGAATAATTAAACATAAGTAATTTAGAACATTTTTTTAAATGTTATTTATCACTCTTAGATTAGATCCATTTAAGGGTAACTTCATTCTTTTGAGATACCAGCTGAAGTCCCATCCTAAAGTTGAGACTCTTTCAAGCATGTTTATATTACATGAACCCACTCCTGGTTGGTCCCAGCGAACAGATCCAGGATGGGCAACTGATTCAGAAAGTAGTGGGCACCTGCGTGCCTCAGTTGGTTAAGCAACTGCCTTCAGCTCAGGTCATGATTCCGGAGTCCTGGGATTGAGTCCCATACCCGGGTCCCTGTGCAGGGAGTCTGCTTCTCCCTCTGACCCTCCCTTCTCTCACGATCTCTCGCTCTCTCTCTCAAATAAATAAATAAAATCTTAAAAGAGAAAGAAAGGAAAGAAAGAAACAAACAAACAACGAAGCCAGGCAGAGTCAAGAAAGAAAGAAAGAAAGAAGCAACAACAAAGTCAGGCAGAGTCAATCAAATTCTCTCTCCCTGGAATGTGAAATTGGGACAATTTCAAAGACTGGGAGAGTTGTTGGTAGAAACTGGGTTTGTAACTATATGTTTCAGAAATCCAAGGCGCTCTGTTGGAGGAGTCAGGGCAGATGATGATGTGTAATTAGAGAAGAGGAAACAAGAATGGAGATTAATAGTCTTCCATTTCCTGTTTCTGTCTCAGGAGATCCTTGAGTTCTGCGAGGCACAGTGGACTTTCCAATATATTCTCTTTTCTGCTCAAGCTACTTTCAGAGAGTTTCTGGGTTTTGAAACCAAACCATCCCTGACTAAGTTATAGAACAATAAATTCAAGTGAAAAGCAAGCTGAAAAATAAGAAGCCAGTGCTATGTAAGAACAGCTGCAAAAGATTTAGGGGTCATTACAGATGACATAGGTCATGCTCAATGAAGCTAAATCTTCTCTCCTAACTAGTAGCTTTCCTGCCTGGGAACCAATGAATCTCAAAACCTTTGTGTTAGTTCTACTCTTTTCTTTTATTCCTCCTGCTCAAAGAGCCAACAAGCTCTATTGTTTTAATTTATAGATGATGAAACTGAAGCCCGGAGAGGGAAGTCATAGAGCTCAAGGCCAGGATTTAGTTACCAGCAAATCCAGGGTTAGATGGCTTAGTTCCAGGACTTGCCCAATGCCCCTTCCTATCAGCACTTTACTTTTATGGCTATAGTGCTATAACAGAATGAAACAGAATGAAAAATTTGTACATAATAGACACATTGAAAAAATCTGTTCCTCTCCAATATAAGCAATTTTGATACGTTCCGGGATCCAGTCTTTGGCCTCCTCTATAAACATTCATTAATTACTTGAGTTGATCCCATCCTATGGTTTTAAATATCTTATACATGCTCATGACTCCCAAATTACATTTCCAGTTCTCATCTTTCCCTCAGACTCTATAGTTTTATTTCCCACTGCTTATTTGACATCGCCACCTGGATGCTTAATAGTTACCTCGAACGTGACAAGTACAAAGCCAAACTCTTGATTCCTATTCCCTATTCTTCCCCTGTGTTCCCATTTCAGAAAATGGCACCTCCATTCATCAGTTTCTCAGACCTAAAGCCTTGGAATTACCCTTGACCTTCTTTCACATTCCACAAGCAATCTGCAAGCAGAGCATGTCAGCTCCGTCTTCAAAATATACTTTAAATCTGACTTCTTTTCCCCATTCTGCTACTGCCCCTGGAGTCCAAGCCAGCATCTCTGGCATCTACTGCTCTTGTAAAGTCCACTCTCAATGCTCCTGCCAGAATAACTCTGACACACACAAAGATGATTCATGTGACTTTCCTGCTTGCAGTACTCTGTGATTTTAGATCAAATGTAAGAAAACATCCAAAATGTTATAAAGCCTACATGATGAGGCTTTGATGACTTCTCTCCTCTGGTTCCCTGCCCAAAATCTGTCCTATTTTCTAATATGAGTTGTTTTATATTTAGGATTATACTTCAACTTGAGTTAAACTTTGCACAAAAGTTTGTAAGGTAGGGATTAAAGTTTATATGCATAGCCAGTTTCAGGACATTCCTGTTTCAGGACAGTTTGTTGAAAATACTATTTGTTTCTCTACTGAATTGCCTTTGTAACTTTGTGAAAAATCAATTGACAGTATATACATAGGTCTATACTCTATTTATTTTATCTATTTGTCTATCTTGATACAGATGCCACACAGTCTTAATTACTGTCTTTCTTTTTTAATTGAAGTATAACTGGCATATAACATTATCAGTGTACAATGACTTGAAATTTGTATACACTATGAAAGGATCACAATAAGTCTAGTTACCTTCTATCACCATACAAAGTTACAATTTTTTTTCCCTTGGGATGAGACCTTTAAGATTTACTTTTAGCAATTTTCAAATAGGAATACATTATTGACTATAGTTACCATGCTGTACCTTACATCCCAATTATATTTATTTTGTAATTGTAATTTTGTACCTTTTGACCCCTTTCATTTCTCCCACGTCCCTACTTCCCTCCTCACAACCAGCAGTCCGTTTGATGTATCTGTTATCTTCTTTTTTATATCATGNCCTTCTGACAACCAGCAGTCTGTTTGATGTATCTGTTATCTTCTTTTTTATATCATGTATATGATGTTGTATTTATCTTTCAGNACAACCAGCAGTCCGTTTGATGTATCTGTTATCTTCTTTTTTATATCATGTATATGATGTTGTATTTATCTTTCAGTGACTTATTTCACTTAGCATCATATCTTCAAGTTCCATCACTGTTATCACAAGTGGCAAGATTTCATTGTGTGTGTATGTGTGGTCTTTGTTAGTTTATGGACACTTTGGTTGTTTCCATATCTTGGCTATTATAAAACAATACTGAAATAAACATACTGGTGCATATGTATTTTTGATTTAGTGGTTTTGTTTTCTCTAGACAAATAGCCTGAAGTGGAGTTGCTGGGTCATAGGGTAGTTCAATTTTTAATTCTTTGGGGAACCTCCATAATGCTTTTTTGTAGTGAATGCACCAATTTTCATTCCCACCAACACATCACAAGGGTTCCCTTTCTACACATCCTCATCAAAAAGACAAGAAGTGGGCGCCTGGGTGGCTCAGTGGGTTAAAGCCTCTGCTTTCGGCTCAGGTCATGATCTCAGGGTCCTGGGATCGAGGCCCGCATCGGGNCAAGAAGTACCAAGTGTTGGTAATAGCCATTCTAACATGTATAAGGTGATAGCTCTCTGTGGTTTTGCTTTTCATTTTCCTAATGATTAATGTTGAGGAGTCTTCTATGCACCTGTTGGCACCTGGTTGGATTGCCTGTTTTTCTCTTTGAATTGCATGAGTTCTTTGTATACTTTTAATATTAACTCATTAAATGCATGATTTGCAAATATCTTCTCCCATTCAGTAGATTGCCTTTTCATTTTGTTGATAGTTTCCTTCACTGTGCAAAAGCTTTCAGTTTGCTGTGGTGTCCTAGTCAGATCCACAAAATCATGGCCATCACCTATGTCAAAAAGTTTACCACTTATGTTTTCTTCCTATAGTTGCAGGTCTTAGGTTCAAGTCTTACATCATGTACAAAAATTAATTCAAAATGGATTAAGATAATTGTCTAATTTCATCCTTTTATAGGTGGCTGTCTAATTTTTCCAAAGCCATTTATTGAAGAGACTGTACTTTATGTTCTTGTCTCCTTTGTTGTAAATGGCCACATATTAGTGGGTTTATTTCTGGGGTATTTTGTTCTGTTGATCTATGTATCTGTTTTTATGCTAATACCATACTGTTTTGATCACTATAGCTTTGTAATATAATTTGAAACCAAGGGGTGTGAAGCCTTCAGCTTTGCTCTTCCTTCTTAAGAACGTTTTGGCTATTTGGGATTTTTATTTTTTACATAACTCTAATGTTCTATTTCAAATGCCATTGGAATTTTGATAGGGATTGCACTGAATCTTGTAGATTACTTTGGGTAATAAGGACATTTAAGAATATTAGTTCTACCAATGAGCACAAAACTTCATGCTATTTATTTTTGTCTTCAATTCCTTTCATCAGTATCTTAGAGTTTTTAATGTACAGGTCTCTTTCACCTACTTGGTCGTATTTATCCCTAGAGGTTTTATTCTTTTTGATGCAATTGTACATGAGATTGTTTTCTTAATTTCTTTTTGATAGTTAATGTTAGTGTATAAAAACGCAATAGATTTTTGTATACTGATTTAGTACCTTCAACATTACTGAATTATAAAAGCTTTTTGGTGGCGTCTCTAGGGTTTTTTAATATGTAAAAATCATGTTGTTAGCAAATAGTGAATTTTATTTTTCCTTTCCAATTTGGATGTCTTTTATTTATTTTTCTTCCCTAAATGCTCCGGCCAGTACTTCTAATATTATGTTGAATAAAAGTGGAGAGGGTCGGTATCCTTGTCTTGTCTTTGATCTTAGAGGGAAAGTTGTCAGTTTTTCATGATTGAGTATGGGTGTTAGCTGTGGGCTTGTTATAAATGGCCTTTTCTTTAAGATTTATTTATTTTAGAAAGAGAGCAAGAGTAAAAGAGCATGAGTGGTGGGGAGGGGCAGAGGGAGAGAATCTTCAAGCCGCCTCCCTGCTGAATGCAGAGACCTATGCAGATTCAGTCTCATGACTGATGAGATCATGACTTGAGTTGAAACTAAGAATTGGATGCTTAACTGACTGAGACAGCCAGATGCCCCAATAAATGGCCTTTATTATGTTGAGGTGCATTCCCTCTATACCCACTTCATTGAGTTTTCATTATAAGTGAATGCTGAATTTGTCAAATTCTTTTTCTGCATCTATTGAGATGATCATATGATTTTTATCCTTCCTTTTGTTTATGTGGCATATTACCTTGATTTGTGGATGTTGTGCCATCTTTGTATATCTGGAATAAATTCCACTTAATTGTGGTGTATGTTCTTTTTAATGTTTTGCTGAATTTGGTTTAATAACCTGTTGAGGATTTTTGCATCCATGTGTATCAGAATATTGGCCTGTAATTGTTATCTTTTGGTGGTATTCTTGTCTAGTTTGGGTAGCTGTTTTGAGGTGGCTCTTTTCCCCTTTGTAGTGAAGAACCTGTTCAGCTAGTTTCAGGTCTTTTTCAAAGGGATTTATTCCATATGTGGCTGTAGATCTGGTGTGCCTGTGGGAGGAGGTGAGTTTAAGATCTTCCTTGGCCACCTTCTTGAAACACCTCCCCTCTCTAAGTTTTTTTTTCTCCTAAGTCTTTAACTTCATTCTGTTTTCAAAATTGATCATTTTGGCTCCTCTAGGTCTTTCATAGTTCTATGTTAATTTTAAAATGTGCTTATTAATTTCAACAGAACCCTGTAGGGATTTTGATTTGGATTGCATGGGATGAACAGATCAATTTAGGAAAAAAAAAAGTGATATTGAATTTTCCAGTCCACGAGCACAGTACATTTCTTATGCCTTCTTTAATTGCTCTCAGCAGTGTTTGCAGGTTTCATTGTACAAGACTTTCGCAATGAAATGATATTGTGTTAATACCGTTGTATATATTATACTGGAGAAGGTTTTGACTAAAGTTGTTTTGTACATCTTCCCATCTTCCATATCCCCCAAACACATAGTTGTCATTCTGTTAATTGAATTAATACATGATTTCATGGTGAAGAATTCCTAAAAAAGTAAAACCACTCTTGGTGGCTCAGGTCGTGATCACAGGTTCCTGGGATAGAGCCCTGGATTGGACTCCCTGCTCAGCGGGGAGCCTGCTTCTCCCTCTCTCTCTGTGGCTCCACTGCTTGGTCTCTCTCTGCCTCTCTCTCTGTAAAATAAATAAATAAATAAAATCTTTAAAAAAATAAGAGTTACTAAAAACAATTCTAACCCAAGAATTTACATAAAGTAGTTTGGAATTATGGGGGAAAGGGTGGCAGTAGAAGCAGAGTGACTATTATATAAGCTAATCCCCTGGAGAAATATTATGGAGCACTGGGAATTAGGAATATTAGAATTTTCAAGTAAGAAAAATATGTGTTTTTATTTAAAATATATTATTTACTAACATAACATAATAAAAATAATAAAATAAAATATAATATTTACTTTTAGTTGTGCCTGCCATTTTACCATCATTAGAAACTAAAGGAAGACTACAAAATTATTTTGATGCATCTTCATGGCCTTTCTAAAAATGGTCATCAGTTTTCTTAGTGAATTTAACCTTATTCCAATGAAAATAGAATGAGTCTCTTTTCTGACACTGGTAGGATGGAACCTGGTTCTGAGCAACCATTGTTATGGAAGAGCAAGTCACAGAGAGAAAACAGTTCTCCATGGTAAGGATTGTTTAAGATATGGTATTTTCCTGTAATACAAATTTGGAAAGAATGGTATTTATTTATTTATTTTTTAAAGATTTTATTTATTTATTTGACACAGAGAGAGAGATCACAAGTAGGCAGAGAGACAGGGAGAGGAGGAAGCAGGCTCCCTGCTGAGCAGAGAGCCTGATGCAGGCCTGGATCCCAGGACGCTGAGATTATGACCTGAGCCGAAAGTAGAGGCTTTAACCCACTGAGCCACCCAGGCGCCCAAGACTGGTATTTAAAATAGAAATCTTTTATTCTTTTTCCTATAGGATTGGAAAAGAAACCTTTTGTTTAGTAATTAGCTTATTAAATTTTAGAAGGTTACTTAACACTAGGAAAATCAAGATGATTTTGCTGCTACTTTTTCAATTTGATGCCTTTTATTTCTTATCAAATTTCTCTAGCTAGAACTGCCAGTAAAATGAGGAATAACAGTAGTAAAAGCAGATGACATTGTATTGTTCCTGATTTAAAGCTTTAAATCTTATACCATTAAGTATGGTGTTGGTTGTGGGTTATTCATAAATGCCTTTTTTCATATTAAGAAAGTTACCTTCTATTCCTACTTTTCTGAGTGGTTCTGTTATTAAAGGGTATTGAATTTGTCAAATACTTTTCTGCATCAATTAAGATTATCAAGTAGATTTTTGCCTTCATTCTACTTAAGTGATGCATTACATTGAATCAATTCTATTTTATACATTACCAATGAATAATCTAAAAAGGAAATTAAGAAAACGATTCCACTTACAATCACATCAAACATAATAAAATATTTAGGAATAGATTTAACCAATGAGGTGAAAGACTTGCCCACTGAAAACTATAAAACCTTCCTGAAAAAAATTAAAGACCTATATAAATGGAGAGACAAATAATGTTCATGACTGGAAGATTTAATATCATTAAAATGTCAGTACTACTCAAAATGATCTACAGATATAATATAATCCCCATCCTCAACTTCATATATCAAGTCTTTAAATTATCAAAATATTATTGAAAAAGAGCAACAAATCGGAGGACTTACACTTCCTGATTTCCAAGCATTTCAAACTACAGTAATCAAAACAGTATGATATTAGCATGTTAGCCACACAGATCAATGGAATATAATTGCAAGTTCAGAAAGAAACTCTCATATATATGGTCATTTAAATTTTGAGAAAAGTGCCAAGTCCTTTCAATGGGGGCAAGGATAGTATATTCTACAAATGGTGCTGAGGAGACTGGATATATACATGCAAAGGAATGCTGTTGGACCCCTAACAAAATTAACTTAAATCTAGGGCTGAAACTATAAAAATCTTAGGATTAAATTTTTACATTCTTAAATTTGTTAATGGATTCTTAAATTTGACATTAAAAAACACAGGCCACAACAAAAGAGATACATTGAGGGCGCCTGGGTGGCTCAGTGGGTTAAAGCCTCTGCTTTCGGCTCAGGTCATGATCTCAGGGTCCTGGGATCGAGGCCCGCATCGGGATCCCTGCTCAGCGGGGAGCCTGCTTCCCCCTCTCTCTCTGCCTGCCTCTCTGCCTCCTTGTGATCTCTCTCCCTCTGTGAAATAAATAAATAAAATCTTTAAAAAAAAAGAGATACATTGAATTTATCAAAATTAAAAAGTTTTGTGCCTCAGAGGACATTATCAAGAAGATGAAAAGACAACCTACAGAGTGAAAGAAAATATTATAAACCATACATCTGATATAGTTTAATATCTAGAATATATATAAAAAACCCTACAACTCAACAAGAGAATCAAGCACCCCAACATAAAAGTAGACAAAGGACTTGAAGAAATGTTTCTACAGGGATGCCTGGGCAGCTCAGTTGGTTAAGCAAAACCCTACAACTCAACAAGAGAATCAAGCACCCCGACATAAAAGCAGACAAAGGACTTGAAGAAATGTTTCTACAGGGATGCCTGGGCAGCTCAGTTGGTTAAGCAACTGCCTTCAGCTTGGGTCATGATCCCAGAGTCCTGGGAAAGAGCCCCGCATCATATCGGGCTCCTTGCTCAGCAGGGAGCCTGCTTCTCCCTCTCCCTCTGCCTGCTACTCCACCTGCTGTGCTCTCTTTCCCTCTGTAGAAATATTTATTCTTTTTAAAATTTTATTTATTTATGTGACAAAGACAATATACAAATGGTCAATAAACACATCAAAATCATTGGCTATTAGGGAAATACAAATTGGAAGCACAATGAAATACCACCTGGCTATAAATTCAATAGCTATAATTTCTTTAAAAAATGTTGACAATTATGTAGAGAAATGGGAATCTTTGTGTGTTGCTCTTGGGAATGTAGTGTTGTAGTCATTATTAAAAAAGAAAAAGGTTGGTGCTTCCTCAAAAAAAGGTAAACATGGAACAACCATATAATCATATACCAAAAATTCAACTCAAAGATGTATATCTGAGAATTAAATATAGGGGCTCAAAGAGATATCTGTATGTCCAGTGTTTATTTGGAGCACTATATAGAATAGCCAAAAAGTGGAAACTAACCAAGTGTCCATCAACCTATTAATAGATAAACAAAATGCACTATATACATACAGCTATAAGAAGGAATGACGTTTTGACATGTGCTATAACATGGTTGAATTTTAAAAACATTACCCTCCATGAAATAAACAAGATACAAAAAGGCAACTATTGTTTGATTCCACTTATATGACGCTGTACCTGGAATAGTAAGAGACCAAAAATATTTTAGAGATTACCAGGGGATGGAAGGAGTGGGGAATGAAGAGTCATTGCTAAGTGGTTACAGAGTTCACTTTGGAACAACAAAAAACATTTGAAAATAGTGGTAATGGTGGTACAACACAGAATTAATGTCATTGAACATTTTTAAATGGTTACAGTGGCATATTTTATATCACACCTATTTTACCACAATAAAAAATTCTCTTAGCCTATTTTTAAAACAATAAACCAATTAGTTAGATTTAAGGTTTTCTTTGTGAGATAACTTTTATGCTAAGCAGATTTATTTACACAGATTATCTTTTGTGAATCAACCTAAAAATGTATGTGAATCTAATTCTTTTCTAGTAATTACTATATAAAGATGATCCTTATTAATCACTCTTATTAAGCAGTGATATTAACTGGAAAGGCAAAATGTTGTGATAGTTTAGAATTATCATTGTTTTAGAAGTATAAAACTTTAGCTTATATAATTAGAGATCGAGAGCTTATTGCTAAGGTAGAATAGGGACATTCACAATGTGATACAAATATAAATATAAATGGGGTATCTTTTACAAAAAGAAATAACATTCTAGTAACTGTTAGTATGTGACTATAATATTTAGAGAAAAGTAATTAATTCATTTTATTGGTACTATACTAACACCACGGATATGTAGTACATTCTTTCTGAACTTCAACTTCAGGTTTCCCAATATAGTCTTTTGCATGGTTTACCTGAGAAGCTTGACCTTGAGATGAATCCAAATTCAGAGGGGATTATTTATTTCTGTTTGTGATTAATTTTAGTTGTATTCATGGAAATAGAGAGGATCCAGTCAGTCTTTAAATTTTTCAAGGACTTGTCACCTTTCATGCAAAAAAAGTCTATTAGATTTTAAATACTGCACTATGTAATGGTATATTTTTATGTATACAAAATAAACAGGAGGGATATTTTAAGGTTGAATCTAAAGAAAGGAAACATTACAAATTTTACAAATCACATGTAAGTAATGTGTGAATCTACATTGAAAATAACCACTGTGTCCTTTTATTTTTTTAAAGTTTATTTTTTAGTAATTTCTATACCTAATATGGGGCTCCAACTCACAACCCCGGGATCAAAAGTCACATGCTTCTCCCACCAAGGCAGCCAGGTGCCCCGACACCATGCCTTTTTAGGAAGGCACATGTAACAATGCAACTTACTGTTAGAGTTAGAGGATCTCTGTCTGAATCTGGGTTCTGGCTCATTAGCCTGGGCAAGTCATTTAACCCCTTAATTTTGTCAAGTGCACCACAGACATAACACAACACATTCTTCCCACCTTACTGGATTGTGAAATGATGTGCTATTGGTGAATATGTTTTGTGAGGTGCAAGCTTGAAGTGAACTACTCTAGTATGTTTGAGACACTTCCAATAGCCAGACTCAGTTGCTTTTTTAGTATCTGTTACATAACAGAAAACACATCAAACTCAGATACATTAAAGATGGAAACATTATTTTCATTAGTGGTATACCCGCTATGCTTAGGTGAGAACAGCTGTAAATTTTTTCCTTCCCATATAAGTACTTAATAGACAGTAATCACTCTTTTGAACACTTCATAGTGAGCAAACAGAGGCTAAATCAAGGTTTTCCAAGCGTAAATAGATGGTAGCAAAACTAGCCTTAAAATTCAGGTTGTTCATCTCTTAGTTTTATATTTTGGGAACTGGTAATATCTAATCATAGTTGAAAGGTGAAAGTATAGGAGACAACATTTACCTGCTATTATTTTGTCTTTTCCCAGAAGAATGCAGTGACTGCAGGTAAGAAATGGTCTCATTTTTAAGAATCTAAGATTATTCTTGGAAGTAAATAGATGAAACTTTCAAGGGCAAATTCTTAGGAGAAATACTATTCATTATAGTGTTAACAAGAAAGTAAGCTAAAACAAAAAGCTTAAAAATTTACAGAAGCATCTGTCAAAATATTCTAAAAGATGGAAAGATAACAAAATTAGATATTGAGTAATATGAGATATTTCATATTCTAGAACTGCAATTTTGCTAACTGGTTAATTTAGTTTGTACATATTTAGGGGCTTTTTTGTGTATGTGTGTATATATATATAGAGAGAGATTGTATATATTTCATTTAAATAAATGTATTAGAACTATCTTATTAATTTTGTATAAATTCAGCCAAAATTTGAGTTCTGTAGATACGTGATAACAGTTTGAGAGCCTTTACAGTGAACCCTTCATATGATCAAAGTTGAGGTTGAAACTAATTCAATCACTAGAAATATCAGAACTGGTACCATCATGATTATTCCTTCCAATAATAAAATAACCGAATAGACATTTTTAAAAAGATTTTATTTATTTGACACACACACAGAGAGATTAGAAGTAGGCAGAGAGGCAGGCAGAGAGAGGAGGAAGCAGGCTTCCTGCTGAGCAGAGAGCCTGATGCGGGGCTCGATCCCAGGACCCTGAGATCATGACCTGAGCCGAAGGTAGGGGCTTTAACCCACCGAGCCACCCAGGCACCCCGACATTTTTTTTTCTAATGAAGGCATATAAATGATCCGCAGACACTCTACACCACTAATCATCAGGGAAATGTATATCAAAATCATAATGAGCTATCGCCCCATACCTGTTAGAATGGCCATCATAAAAAGATGACAGATAAAAAGTGTTGGTGGGAATGTGGAGAAAAGGGAACCCTGTGCACCATGGAAGGGAATGTAAATAGTACAACTTCTATGAAAACAGTATGTAACTTCCTCAAATAAAATTAAATGTAGAATTACCATATGATCCAGCAATCCTACTTCTGGGCATGTATCCAAAGGAAGTGAAAACAGAATCTCAAAGAGATACCTGCACACTCGTGTTTATTGCAGCATTATTTATAATACCAAGATATGGAATCAACCTGTGTCAATAGACAGACAAATGGATAAAAAGAATGTGTACACACACACACAGAATGGAATATTATTCAGCCATGAAAAAGGAAACCCTCCCACTTGTGATAACATGGATGGAACTTGAGGACATCGCAATGAGATAAGCCAAAGAAAGACAAACACTACATGGGTTCCTGTGAGAGACTGGACTCTGAGAAACAAACTGAGGGTTATGGAGGGGCAGGGGGTGGGGGGATAGGTGAGCCTGGTGGTGGGTATTAAGGAAGCACGGATTGCATGGAGCACTGGGTGTGGTGCATAAACAATGAATCTTAGATCACTGAAAAAATGAAATTAAAAAAAAGAAACCAACAAAAGAATAAAATAAATATTTGGCACATTCATGCAGGAAAAAGCCACCAGTTGTCTGCATTATACATTAATGCACCTAGGAAATGTCAGTTGTACTGATTTTACAAATAGGCACCTTTAAAAAAAAGTCCTGTTATCGTTCTAATTTTACAGCGAAAGGAATAATTTTTACTGTTTGCAACTTCCCTCACAGTTTTTCTTAGGATGAAAGCCTAAAGATCAAAAATGTTCACTAATGCCGTTATTCTATAAACAACGCTCCCAGTCACCCTCCCACCACTTCTCTTTGCCAGAAGAAACAAATGCCGTTTGCTTGCATGCAGCCAACACTGAATTTTGACAGGAGGCAAAATGATACAAAGCCAACAAATACCAGAAGAATAACGCAAGGAATCTCACCTCAAACTGAGAGAGCACAGTCAAGCAGTGGCAACTGGAAAACTGACTCCACTCTTGATTTTGATAATCTACCTCAAGTTTCAAAGCATAACTAAAAAAATATTCGTTCTTTTCCATAAACTCACATCATGAACAAGTTACACAGATGACTATCAACCATAATATGTATTTTGAGATTTAACACTTCTCCTTCTTGTTTTTCTTTATTCAAATAGCTTTTCTAGTGTCCTAAACTGTTGAATTCTGCTTTTGTGTAGGGGGACTATTGGCAAACCACTTATCCGTTACTGCACAAAGTTAAACAACCATGGTATTAGTTATAAATATAAAAATATAACAGCAAAGTCTTTTTATGCCACTTGCTAAATTTCAGGTATTGTGCTAAGTGCTTCACATTTATTTTCCCTCCTCATTTCCATAACCACCCTATGAAGTAGTGTAATGATCTCTATTGAACAGATGAAGAGATTGAGTGACCAAACTAAACTAAGTTGTCTGTAATTCATAACCAGTAAATGGAACCCAGACACATCTGATGATGAAGGCAGTTCTTTACCATTACGCTCTTCTGTCTCATTATAGAAAAAAATGGCAGTTTTATCACCTAAGGGCTCTAAGAAAGGTTTATTTTCTTTATCTTTTTTTTAAAGATTTTATTTACTTATTTGACAGAGAGAGAGAGATCAGATCACAAGTAGGCAGAGAGGCAGACAGAGAGGGAGGGGGAAGCAGGCTCCCCAGTGAGCAGGGAGCCCGATGCGGGCCTCGATCCCAGGACCCTGAGATCATGACCTGAGCCAAAGGCAGAGGCTTTAACCCACTGAGCCACCCAGGCACCCAAGAAAGGTTTATTTTCACACTAAATATTAGAAAACAGAAAAATTCTGTTTTACTTTAAATGTTCTGTTGAGTGATTCATATAAGTGATATGAAATGATGTCTACAAATTATCAGCCGATTATTGCAAAGAGTGTGTATTGGGTAGAAAATTAAAAAAATCTTTGGGCCCCAAAGTAGTTTTCTTCTCAGTTAGGAGAACCTGAGAACCCACCAGCTGTCCATGATACTTTATTTCACTCAACATCCCACGCTGGCACTCTTATTCATAAAAGTCTCTGAGCTGCCTTGTACTGTTTAGATTACCTAATTTGTGGCAAATGGTTTATTTTTTCAGGGGGATATGAAGTGTGGAATCTCCATGATGCTAAACAAAACCACTGTACGGGGAAACAGTGAGCTAGCTTGTGCTGTGGAACACTGTCTGTCTATCAATTTCAGACATGAAGGTATTAGCCCTTTTGAACACAAAGTTAGAGATTCTGCAGCCTTTTCAGATGGAAGAAAGTGTACATGAGAAAAGGTTGAAAAATAAAATCTATGAGGAAAAACTTAAAAATGAAGGGATATACAAAATTAAAGAGAAAGCTGTTAATACCAAGACCTTAGCTTACAAATAATTATTTCAAGATAAATAGAGCCAGAAATGTATATAGTAATACTATAATAAGAATATAGATATTACACAAAAGAAAATATTATAAAGAGATTTGGACTTTGAAAGGAGATTAAATTTCCGGCACAGAGATTTTAAAAAATTAAAAAGTCACAGAATCCTCTCTGCTGAATGTTTTAGTTGCTTCCGGCAATGAAATAGCCCATATCACTTGAGGTTGCAGAATTTATGCTTTGAGATCTGATTATTTATTACAGAACAGCCATATTAGTGGTACATTATTGACGTAGTAAAATCAGCATTATTTTCATAAAGCATTTTACTACTGATTACAATAAATTTAGACATACTTTCCTGAGTACCACTTACTAAAGTAGAATATTTTTTATTTTCTTAATAAATATTACCTTATTGAAGAAAGTGCTTTTAAAAATATTTTCTAGCCAAGTCAAATAAATGACAACATTCCCTTTTCCATTTTTCAAAGGTACTTGAAATTTGGGGGAATGTGTTCAGAATTTAGAATATTCCAGCCCACATTCCAGGAAATTCCTTGGCAGCGCTAATCATGGGCCTCAGGCACGAAATACCTTAGTAAAAATATTGTGTATCATGTAGACATGTGAAAGTTTTTGAACTGTATTCACTTTGTTAGATCCCAAATACTTTGAAATGGTCATAAACATTAACCAAGGCAAGTATGTTGAAAGTCATTAATTTTTAGGGGATATTAGAAGGATAGGTTATATATATGGAATATATAGGTAGAATGAAAAAGTAGAATATATAGGTAGGATGAAAAAAATATATATATAATTTTGATATAATTCTGGCAGGTGTTCCTGTACAAAAAAGATATTCTCCTTTTTTAAGACATCTGAAGTCAGGAATAGATAGAAGTAGTTTTATAAATTTGGAAATGACCTTACATTTTTGCTAATAATTTTTGACATTTGTAACAATATGGAGATTGGAAAGTCATCATATAAAAGAATTAGAAATAGTTAAAGAATACGAAAAGTATTATTTGAAGGTTGGAGAATTGGACATTTCTTTACACCCCCCACCAAAAAAAAAAAAGAAGAAAAAAGAAAGAAAACTGAGGTATTATTGAGAATTGAGAATATCAGAAGTTAAGTCCTTGTTCTGCTCTCAAATAATTTTGTATCATTGAGGAAGTCATTAAATCACTTAGGACTCTATCTGTATACTGAGGGAAATGGACTTTGTAGATCATAGGGCACTTCACTTATATTTGTATCATTCTTTGGCTCTATTTCTTTTCTGGACTTTCATCTTTCTCCATAAAGGGAATATTCCTGGAAGTTTGGTTGTTCCAGTTGCACAGGATCCACTAGTTAATGGAAAGTCATGCTCAGAAAGATTTAGAAATGCTTTTGCCACATGTGATACTGATCATTTGGACAGAGCTTTCACATCCTACAAATTGTTATAACAGCTCTTATCTCACAAAAAGACATCCCTTGTTAGGGGTAGACTTAAGCACAATGACTAAAGGAGAGGTTGGTGTTTGGTTCTTACTAGATGATGTTCATATCTTTAGGAAGTGAGTAGAGGCCATGTAATAGGTATTGGTATACAGTGATGGTGCTATACCTACTTGGGGCTTTCAGAAGAAAGATTATCATGTAAATTTCCGGTGAATACCAGTGACTGAAATACCAGTAATTATACATAGCTTTTACTTGTGGAAGAAGACTATTTTTGTAAAAAAAATGTAGAAGCTTAAAACATGTCATAAACAGAATATTTGGATCAAAGTAAATGGTTTTGTGATTTTTACCTTGTGTGGAAGGAAGAAAGAGTGATCATCTAGTTTTGGGTAGTCAAGATTTGAAGATCCAGAGCTGTTATCATATCTCTGGAATGGGAATTGATAGTAAGGTAAGAACTTGCCAATATAACATGGCAGAAAATTCTTAAAATCTAGCAATGTGATATAATAAGATTGGAAATTTTGAACCAGAGCTGATGTTCTGTCATCTGCATTTTTATTCACCTTCTTCTCTCTTCCCTGAAAGAATAAAATTTAAAAAAAATTTTCTATTATTTGCCCCAAGGGTACAGGTCTGTGAATCATTAGGCTTACACCTTTCACAGCACTTCACTATAGCACAAACCCTCCCCCACGTCCATAACCCATTCACCCAATCCCTACCCTCCCACCCCCTAGTAACCCTCAGTTAAGAACAAAATTTTTGAATGCATACTTATCTATAATGACATAAGAGAAAAGTGAATTGGCAAAGATAAAGGAGAAAAGCAATTGACATATGTTTAGAAAAAAAGGTGGGTGCAGATGGGGCAGAATGGCTCTTTTATTGGAATGACTACATGGTAGTACCAATGCAAACAACCAAACCCAGACATTTTTTTTAAAGATTTTATTTATTTATTTGACACAGAGAGAGAGATTACAAGTAGGCAGAGAGGCAGGCAGAGAGACAGGGAGAGGAGGAAGCAGGCTCCCCGCTGAGCAGAGAGACCGATGCGGGCCTAGATCCCAGGACGCTGAGATCATGACCTGAGCCGAAAGCAGAGGCTTTAACCCACTGAGCCACTCAGGCGCCCTAAACCCAGACATTTTTATAGAAGCCAGCAATAAGATAGATCAAAACAACTGTATGGTGGAAACTCACTTAAAAGATTCCTCTAAAACTTATTATTCATCAGTATCTATTACCCTTCATTCTTTACCTGATTTTACTTACACTTCATTTTCAATGCCTTCTACCTTTAAATTAATTTTCTGGACATTTCTGGTTTTCTCTTCCTGTTCCACTGCAAATTTTTAAACATCATGTGCATCATTCCTTGCTCTCTTAAGAAAGTTTTTTTTTTTTAAGATTTTCTTTATTATTTATTTGACACACAGAGAGAGATTACAAGTAGGCAGAGAGGCAGGCAGAGAGAGAGGAGGAAGCAGGCTCCCCGCTGAGCAGAGAGCCTGATGCTGGGCTTGATCCCAGGACCCTGAGATCATGACCTGAGCCAAAGGCAGAGGCTTTAACCCACTGAGCCACCCAGGCGCCCCAAAAAAGTTTTTTTGACACTACTTTATCAGATCGACTATCCTGAGTTAATATGGTAATGAGATAAGGAACGTCTGGCTCATGTAACTGTTAAATAATTTTGGATGAATAACTTAGGGGAGTCTGCCGACTTAATATATAAACATTAGCTTACTCTGAGATTTTTAAGTGGATGAGAGGAAGATTTTCTGGACAATAGGGATTTTAGGATATGTGAAATCAACACGAGGTCAGTCACTTATGCATATGTCCTACTTGTGCATATTTCCAAGACATCTATATATCCTCATTTACCCCAGGAATGGAGAAGCGAGTTACAAAATGATTTTTGTTTTATTGAAAGAAAAAATGAAAGTCTGTTAATAAGTTTTGCTAAGTATCCAGGTTGCTAAGGAGAGAAGAATCCTTTCTAAAGATCTTTCTAATTTACTTGTTTCTGTTTTTATGCAATCTTCTTACAGACAAAGCACAAAAAAGGTGAGGGATCTAGAATTTTACATATTTCAGTAGTGTGGTTCATTTAGTAAAGCTACTTTTTGAATTTTCTTGTGGCAATGTGCATTTATAGTTAATGTGAGTTTAATTTTTGAATATTTGTGTTTTGGTTTGTTTAATGTATTATCAGACCATAAATTCAAAATTTTTCAATGCCTTGAAGAGGAAAATTTGCCATAGCCTAATCTAAAGTGAGATTTTACTTTGTAAAGGTTGAAAATTGTAGCGAGGAAAGTGAGGACATTGTACTTTATATCTAGTATGAAATTTAAAGACTAAATTAAAAGCAGATATGAAAAATCTCACCAAAAACTGAGATAATATTCCTGTCTGAATGCCTTGAAATTTTATATCCTGAGAAGTAAATTTGCTTGAATTACTGTGTAGGTTATCATCACATAAGGCAAATTGAATAATTTTCCCCTCTCAAATACTCTAAAATCCTCAACTTGGAGAATACTTAATTCCCCAACAAGGAAAATAACATATAAATGATTCACTAGTTGTTTCAAACCTGGAAAGCAAAAAGGCATTTCATGCTATCTGCCTGCATCAATTTAGTATAAATTATGAAAAGAGTAGAGAGAGTGCCTGCCTTGCTATTCTGTCCTGCAAATTGCTGAGCAGCTCTCATAGTATTGTGCTCAACAAAGAGCTGGAGACGAACACCCATAACCTATGTCTGGTGTTGGAATTTGATTCGGCCACCACAGTATGCTTAAGTTTCAGATGTCCAGTTTTCCAGAAGGGAGACACTTCTTCCTCAGCACTGTTGTGCCTTGTTTTCTTGCTCATGTCTGTTCTCTCTCTCTCTCTCTCTCTCTCTTTTTAAAAAGATTTTATTTGAGAAAAAATGAGCGGTGGGTAGGGGCAGAGGAAGAGAGAGAGAGAAGCAGACTCTTTAGTGACTAGGAAGCCTGACCTGGGGCTCCATTCAAGACCCAGAGATCATGACCTAGAGGAAGGTAGACCCTTAACCAACTGAGCCACCCAGGTGCCCCCTGCATGCCTGTTCTAACATATACAAAGCAACATGGCTTGTTGATGCTGAGTGATACACCAGTGCTTGGGGAGAAAGACTTAGGGAGAAAGGTGAGGAATAGAGAGGGAAGGAATTAATACTGTGTGTTCCACAGTCTAGATTCTATCGATTCTGCCCAGAACTTAATAGGTGACTTGTAATTTTTTTGGTCAACATTGGTTGAAACTTCAAAACATTTTCACATCATTGAAACACTGAGGTCGATTTTATTCTCAGAGATGGAAGAGCCAGCATAAATAACTCATGTAAAAGTTATACAATTACTGAGTGGCAGAACCTGATTCAAGATCAGGTTTCTCTGATTCCCCAAACTGTCTTTGCTCTGTGCCTTTTAAGAAAGGCAAACTATTTCTAGAAGAAACATGGAGAAAATGCAGCAGTTGAAAAATTAAAGATGTATCATAATGCAGTTACTGAACTGGAAGGGTCCTTTACGGTTATATAATAAAATCTCCTTATTTTAAGGAAATAAATCAAGAAACTGGTGAATGGGCATTGAGTCAGAAGTTTGATAAGAGAACATGTTCATATTTTAAGTGTCCATAAATGCTACAGAATGTTGCAGTTCTGTGTTGAATCCTATAACGACGTTTTAGAAAACAGGTTTTACATTCGATGGGTAAATTGATACTCATCATCATCATTAGCTTTGATATTTTGGCCCTCTAATCGGTAACTAAGATAGAAAGCTTTGGAAAAGTACTGTTTCAGCACTGTAAAAGGAAATGTGGTTTTTAAGGTACCATTCTTTGAAATGTCTTTATTTTTTTTTCATCTCTGTGTAGTCAATTTTTGTTAAGTTTCCACATGTGCTTTAACAAAAGTGAACATCATATGTTTGTGGATTTCAGATTTCTATATTTATATTAGATCATTTGTTGTTTATGTCCTTTTTCTTTAATTACTCTTATTATCTGAGAAAGAGATATTGATACATCCCCATTCTACCTTGCAATTCCTTCCAAATTTTAAAAACATTAATTTATGGTTTTAAGTACATTCAAGTTCAAAATGGTTATATGTTCTCAGTGGTTTCTTTATCTTGTCATGTAATGGCCCTTCTTGTTGTTTCTAGGGTTTTTGTATTTAAATCTAATATCAGGGTGCAAATTTATTTTTTATACTAGTTAGAACTATTTACCTTTTTCTTAAAGCAAGTGGCTCCATGTGAACTTTATTCATTTCACCCCTTCTTTTTCATTCCCAACACATAGATATTTACTTTTAATCTAAAACCTCACATCATTCTTTACATCTGGAAAGTCCTCATTCTCACTTTGTATTTTATTTTTTTTTCTACCATTCCATTTTTTCTTCCCTATTAAAAGTATTGTATTGGATTCTCATCTGTTTTCTGTGTCTAATTTTTTCATTTAAAAATGACATTAAAAATAATTTAGAAATAAATTTTCTTTTATTGAAAAACTTTTGCTTTATCCTATCTGAATTACTCATTTACTATTTTATAAATTACCATTTTCTTTTTGACTGATTCAAGGAAAAATTTAATTGTATGTATCTGATTTTGTTTTTATATAATTAAAAATATTTTGTCCACTTCCTTCTGGTTCCTATGCATCTGTTTTTCTTTCATAATTTATCATTATTTTTATAATATTATTAATTATATACTCTTGGATCATAACTTTTAAAAATTATTATCTTCTTCCATTTTTGCAGTGAATTCATTCTGCAGCTGGTGATTTTGTTGGTTGTTTGTCTTTAATTTTTCTTCTGCCATTGGGAGTGTTCACTGTGGGACGTTACCCTCCCCATGCTTCAAGTCTCATGATAGGTTTTAACTTGTTCACTGAGGGCTCCTTCCCTTGCATGAAGTTGGTAGAAAATTAATTTGGACCAAGTTCAGTCCAGGTGGCTTTTTATATTTTCTTTAGGTATATTTATCTGTGTGTAAGCTGGAGTTCCAGACTGCGGGGCAGCTGTCTTCTGGCTTCTTCCAGGGAAGAGCAAGGTCCTTTGGCTGCCCCTTCCAAGCTGTATCTGGCAGCAGTCCTTCACTATGCACATGGTCCTTGTTGCCCTTTTTACTCCAACAGTAACTATTCTTGCTTTTGGATAGAGATACTAGAGGGGTAGAGCTTAATGCTCGTGTTCGCACCACTCTGGGTTACTGTTCCTTTTCTGTTCCATAGAGTACATCTGGTATTATTTATTTATTTCATCTTATAATCTTTGTATTGTGTTTGTGGTAGGTGTGGAAGTTCAAAGCATGAATTCAAAGCACTATTTTACCAGAATAGTTCACCAAAAGTTTCTTGGACATTCTCTATACAACTGCCAATATTTTATTTCTAACAGTCAGATTTAATTATATCTCCCCTCTGTTTAAACACTTAACACTGGCTTTCTCATCTCAACATGCATCAGTTCCCTTAGTTTCCTTAGTGAGGATTTAAGATTTCTAACACTCCCAATCAATACCTAATCTATTTGTCCAGTCATCTACTATTATATATCCCCTATCTATCATCATCTATAGTATATATCTGGTAAATTAGCCACAACAAAGCCCATTATCCAACCATGTCCCCCTGTCAAAATCATATATATCTTTCCACTTTCAGTCCAAATATCTCATATGAATAATAATTAAAAACCTTGCAAGGCCACCAAAATTAAATTACACCCATGCCTTTATTGAGCACTTTCTATATCCTGCATTTTATTAAAATCCAGTATATTTCTTTTTACCATGGCATGATAAATTCCATCATGGAAAACTTCATGGCTTATTTGTATAAACACTCTGTATAATCATTATAGGTCAATTGACCAAATGAATTGACATTAGGAATTAACTCTACCAATTTCCAATCCATACCCCAATTCAGTATTACAACAACCATCACTGGGGAACATTTACTGTCCATGTTTTAAGGAGCACTGACTTTTGAATAATAGAGACCTAGGAAGTACATGTAATAGCAATGGAAGCTCACACTTAGACAGAACTTCTGTGCCAGATTATGTATAACTTCTTAACATATGATCACTCATTTAATCTATACAACAACACTATAAGGCGTGTACTATTAGTATTCTTATTTTACATATGATGCACAGAGAAGTGTTGTCTGAAGTTACATAGCTAGTGAGTTTCAGGCTGGGTTTTACACAGTGGCAGTCTATCTCCTGCATCCATGCTCTTAACCACCATGTTTTACCACCTCTCAATACACATATTTCACCCCTTAATGGACTAAACAAGTGAATGATGGAAAGATCACTTCACATGGCTTTCAACAAACCAAACTGCTACATGATGGATTCCTAGATTAATTATATATTCCGTGGAGAACTGCACTTAATGGTTTTACCCTGCCATGATTTCAACTCCATAGATGTAACATGAACTCATTTCTTTCTCTTATAAATGTTTGTGGTCTCCAGACTATAGAAGATGAGTTTTCTTACCTAACATCTCTTATAGAGATGAAATGTTTAATGATGTGGGGAGAGAAACATGGAAACTGAGTTAATGGTTCCCATTGCTCCATACCCAATTGTGTAACTATATACAAATAAGGAAAAGAGTTTTATTCTGTGGACATTCACTTCACATGTTTTCAGACTGAGAGAGAAGAGAATCAGGCATCAAATATCTAAATTATTAAATAATATCTTAATAACTTGTAACAAATTTAATATTTAGATAACAGTTGTTTGAGGCTTATTGCCAGCAAGAACATGTGCTCCTAGAGAGTGACTCCAAAGGTTACCTGATTCATCTTACCTGATTCATCTTGAGAGCTCAGGATGTTTTTCATGTTTATCTTGACTTGTAAAAAGCATCATTGTCTGTTGCTGTATTGCTGAAGGAAAATAAAATAATCCACTGCTTCCTTCTATATTGAGTGGCTAGAAGAATTACAATGGCTTGGCATTTGCTAAATGTTTTCAAAGCAAACCACACAAGAATATGGCATTTACCTTTGTCTTAATATTGATGGAAAGATTACAAAATGAATGTCACAGATGAAGTGACCTTTTAGATAGACTGACACTATCAACCCACTCGTTAATATTGGGGAAAAACGAAACTTATGAATGCAGTGTGAGTTTAATAATTAGTCACACACTCTGGCAATTTTCATCATGGCTAAATTTTCCACTCTATGGCATAATAACTTTCTTCATAATCTTTAGCCAAGCCATTATATAATAGACAGTCACTGAGAATCTGGGTCATTAAATCATCCGGACCCTGACTTTTGGTACCTAGCCACAGAGAAATTTAGATCTTGGAGCTTGGACAATCAAGTCTAGGCTGTTTAAAAATCCTGTTATTTAGGGGCACCTGGGTGTCTCAGTTGGTTAAGCGTCTGCCTTCAGCTCAGGTCATGACCCCAGGGTCCTGGGATGGAGCCCTGCATTGCACTCCCTTCTTGGTGGGGAGCCTGCTTCTTCCTCTCCCTCCGCAGCTACCTCTGTTGCTCCCCTTGCTTGTGAGTGCATGTTCTCTCTCTCTCAAGTCAATAAAATCTTTTTTTAAAATCCCTTTATATAAAGTGAAGTGTTTCAAAATAGATTTTCAGACTAGTGAATCTCCTATCACTATGACAATCCCTGGATTAGCATAGGCAAGGTTGCCGATAGGACATTTCCCCCCCAACATCAACAAACATTTCATTGAATCAATATATGTGAAGTCCTATATACAATGAAAGTGCTAAGCAGTCTAGTATGGGGGACAGATAATACCGTATGATCAGTTGATAATGGTATCTACCAGGTCCACAGAGAAGCATAAGAGGAGAGAGGGGAGTAGGAACCTGCCTGGAACAGGTAATAGCTGAAGCATGCTCTGCAGTTTACCAGTTGCCAAATGGGAGAATGGTCAATCTTTGTAGAAGGATTAGGGAGACCTAAAATAGCATGAGCTCTTTGAAATTATAATAATTCAACAGTAGAAATATTTGATAGCTAATACTTGAAGTGGCAATATCAGAAATAAGATAGTACAATCCTGAGATCCATTGATAATTTGGTTTTGTAAAAGTACTCTGTTAGTATTGGGTTACTCTCCAAGCAAATATCTTGACCAGGCAAATTTTCTATTCTTAACTAGAAAATGAATTGAAACCATAGTGATACTAAAATCACAAGTTATGAATCATAGAGAAGAAAATCTATATACAACAGCAAGCCAGTATCTCAGACAAGTCTAATATAAAGTTAAATCAATAGTGTCTTTAATATCTTAGATTTTGTGTATAATAATGAGAAACATACCAGTGTTTAGTCACAGACAGCCAAGTTAATAGGATCTTGATTATCTTCAAGAAAAGTAAAATGAAAAAAATCAGTTTATTATCTAGTATTTCACTGCAATAAACATGTCTGTCTGCTTTAGGGTCTTTGAACATGTTTTCTCAACTCACAATGATATTTGTCCGAACGTCTTCCTCTTTTCATGTCTTCAGGACTCAGTGCAAATCTCACCTACTCAGAGAGGTTGTCTCGCAGTGCTGTGTCCTTATCCTCATTCTCCTAACGTCCCTATACTTTACAGAACTTGTCTTGATCTATCTGCAATTAACTTGTTTGCTAATGTGTATCCTTATTTTGGAGTAAAGGCCCCACAGGGGCATTGGCTATTCTCCTTTACACATTATATACCAATACTATATACCTGGGTATATACTATACCCAAAATAAAAGGCAGCAATTCAATAAGGATTTGTTGAAGGAAGGGGGAATGAAAGATTTATTCAGAATCATAGTAGGGAAATTAATGGTAATGTTATATTTGTGATTTCCTCCCTCCCTTCCTTTCCCTTTCCTTCCCTTCCCTTTCCTACTCTTGCATTTCCCCCCTCCCCTCCCTTATTTATTCATAGGTCAATGGACCAAAATACCTTTCACACTATATTACATACATAATATTATTATGTCTGAAAATTGTGTGGAAATTAATTTTATATGTATTATTTATAATTATTTTGGCAATTAACTTGCTCTGTAGCTTCACAGCTGCTCAATCTCAATTTCTAGTTGATCTTTGGCTGGCAGCAGATACTAATGCTGTAGTTTACTATCTTTGCCTATCAGTCACAGTTAACAATCTGCTTGCAAATATTTTTAAATGCCTAGGGGAATTTGCCACTTAAATAAACATTGTGCAAAGTTTTTAATGATGTAAGCTTTAGCTTATTTTATATTCTCATTTGTATTCATTGATAATATTCAACATGGTGCCTGAGAAATAAGAATAGGAAGAAAAATTCACTTCTCAATGTTAATCTTACAAGTGGTTCAGTTAACCAGTCTGATAGTTTCTTTTTTATTTATATATAAAAATTAGAAACAAGTATTTAGCAATGGCTGTCCTATACCATCTAGAGTTCTATGAAACAACCCTGTACATAAAAATAAGTAAAAATTATACTCTTCTGAGTGCCCATTATATTTTTGCATGTAACATTAAGATTTCTGGATAAGTTTGGTGCCACAAAGTATTCACATTTAAATTTCTTCATGATGACAAAGTGTTTAGGTAAAGTTATCATACACCTAGAAAGCAATTTTTAAATTTATCATGCTATCATTTATACCATATGGTTCTAAGTGAAAAGAAATAATACATAGAATAAAATTATTTAGCACTAAGTGTGAATTTTAGGAATAGAAGAGAGATATGTATAGAGAGATATAGATATTCTTATGTTCACAGTATATATATATATACGTATATGTGAGTATATATGTATATATAGTCTGAAAATACTATAATATTTAATAAAACAGAACTATTTGTTACTACAGCAGCTAATATGTGATTTTCCAGAAATTAATTATGTTTACATAATTTCTTTATTGGTTTCTAGAATTTTGATTAGCCAAAGAAAGTTGAAATGGCTATATTTTTTTTCTGAGTTATTTTCTTGGTTCAATAACTCATCTCTAAGGAATACTTAGTTTTATTCAACATAGCTATACAGTTAAAGAAATCCTTATCTGTATTGTCATAACATTTTGGATGTAAAGGAGATTGGAAGATGGTGGTGGACTAGGAGAACCCTAGGTTCACCTCATCCAATGAATACAACTAGATAACTATCAAATCATCCTAAATATCCCAGAAATTGATCTGAAGACTAACAGAACAAACTCCACAACTAAAGGGAGAGAAGAGGCCACACTGAAGGAAGGAAGAAGGTGAATATGTGGTTTAGGAGAGAAATGGATCATGGATGCTATGGTGGGGAGGGAGCCACAGACATGGAGAAGAGTGAGAGACCATGAGTATACAGGGGAGCTCACAGAGGAAAATGAATCCCGATAGCAATTGGCTTGCAACAACTGCCTTGGAGATAAGAGGGGCCAAATTTCAGGAATCTTTGCTACGAGTGGGTCTTAAAGATGAGTTTTAAAGGTCAGTGTCTTGGCTGGGATAGAGCCTGGGGGCACTGCACTGCTCTTGGAGAGAAAACAAACAGCCCCAGGACAAAGAGTATGGAAACAGCCATCCAAGAGTGCCTGATGCACACAGTGGGGAGGTGTGTCTCAGGGGAACATTTCAGACCATGTTCCAGAGAGATGGCCTTCACATAGAGACTCCTCCAGGAACAAAGGCAATGGAAGTTGTCATTTCTCTCCCCTGCTCCTCAGGGGATAAGCACAGGGCCACCAGTGGGAGCCAGCAGAGTGCTGACACTCTGTATCTAACTTGCTTATACAAACCCTGTCCCCTATGCTATAGTGGAACAACCCTCCTAGTCATACTTCAGTTCCAGTGCAGTGGGCCCCTGCACTAGAATACTGGCTCAAATCCCTGCCAACACCACCTATCCTGACTCACGAGTTTTGCAGAGCCTCAGTTCTGGTGGTGGTGGTGACAGGTCTCATTTCACAAAAGGACCAGAGCATACCTAATTAAAATGCACCATTTTCAGGCAAGGGACAAAACACTGCCCACAACAGAGAAAGCCTCTGCAGATGACTGGCCTAAAGGATAAAGAGGCCAGAAAAAAACAGCAGAGCACACAAGCACACATTGGAGCACAGGCCCTGGGGAAGAGATAAGCCTCTGTGGCAGGGCACTACAGAATCTCTTCTTCATAAGGCCATAGCCCTCAAGAATAAGAGATGTAGCTGACCTTCCTAATGCAGAGAAATAGGTACGGAGACTTAGACAAAATTGAGAAGACAGAGAAATTTGTCCCAATTGAAAGAACAGGACAAGGCCATGGCCAGAGGTAAATAACATTCCTGATAGAGAATTCCAAGTAATGATCATAAGGATAGTAACTGGGCTTGAGAAAAGAGTAGAAGACACAAGTGAGACCTTTAACACAGAGATAAAAAGGGCTCAATAAATGAAATGAGAAACATACCTGATGCAATGAATGGCAGGCTGGAAGAAGAGGAAAGAATTAAGGACCTGGAAGACAGAGGAGTGGAAAGTAATCAAGCTAGAACAAAAGAGGGAGAAAAAAAAAAGAACTATGTAAAATGAGATTAGACTTAAGGAACACATTAAGTCCATCAAACATAGTATTCATACTATGGGAGCCCCAGAAGAAGAGAGATAAAAGGGGGCAGAGAATTTATTAGAAGAAATAATAGCTGAAAACATTCCTAATCTTGGAGAAGGAAACCGATATCCAGATCCAACAGGCACAGAGAACTCTTATCAAAATTAACAAAAGCAGATCCACACCAAGTCATATTGTAACTAAATTGGCAAAATATGGTAATAAAGAAAAAATATTAAAAACATTAAGACAAGAAAAGACACTAACTTATAAGGCAAAACCCATATGGCTAACAGGGAATTTTTTAACAGAAATTTGGCAAGGCAAAGGAGAGCAGCATGATATATTCAAAGTGCTGAGTAGGAAAATTCTGGAGCCAGAATACTCTCCAGCAAGCTTATCCTTGACAAACAAAAACTAAAGGAGTTCATAGCCACTAAACCAGCCCTGCAAGAAATATTAAAGAAGACACTTTCAGTGGAAAGGAGAGCCTAAAGGTAGGAAACACAAAAGGAGTAAAAATGAATATTTCTGTAAAAGATCAGTCAAGGAATTCACAAATTAAAAGGATATAAAATAGGTGTGCCTGGGTGACTCAGTCAGTTAAGTGTCTGACTTTTTGTCTCAGCTCAGGTCATGATCTCAGGATTGTGAGACTGAGTCCCATGTCAGGCTCTGCACTGGGCATGGAGCCTGTTTAAGATTCTCTCTCCTTCTCCCTTTGCCCCTCCCCCCAAACTCTTGCTCTCTCTCTCTCTAAAAAAAAATAAATAAATAAAACAATACATAAAACAATGTAAAATATAATAACATATGCCTAAAACACAGGGATAAAAGGAGTAAAGAATGGGTTCAAATTTAATGACCAGTAATTTAATATAGACTGTTACATGCAAAAAAGGTTATATACAAACATAATGGTAAGCTTATATCAAAAACCAATAATATGCAAAGAATAAAGAAAAATAAATCCAAACATATCACTTAAGAAAATCAGCAAACCAGGAAAAACAAGAAGGCATCAGAGGAAATCTTCAGAAACAACCACAAAACAGATAAGATGAAAATAAATACATATTTATCAATAAGGACTGAATGTAAATGGACTAAATGATTCAATCAAAAAACAGGACGACTGGATTAAAAAACAAGACCCATTTATATGCTGCCTGTAAAACAGACTCATTTTAGGCCTAAAGACACCTGCGGATTGAAAGTGAAGGGATGAAGAAACATCTGTCATGCACATAGATATCAAAAGAGAGATGGAGTATCCATACTTATATTGGACAAAATAGATGTTAAGATAAAAGACTGCAACATGAGACAAAGAAGAAAACTATATGATCATAAAGGGGACAAACCAACAAGAAGATAGAACAATTGTAAATATTTATGTACCCACCATAGGAGCATCCAAATACATAAAAAAGTTAATAACAAACAAAAAGGAGCTAATAAATAATAATACAATAATAGTAAGGAACTTGGGGCACCTGGGTGGCTCAGTGGGTTAAGCCTCTGCCTTCTGCTCAGGTCATTATCCCAGGGTCCGGGTTCTCTGCTCTGCGGAAAGCCTGCTTCTCCCTCTCCCACTCCCCCTGCTTGTGTTTCATCTCTCACTCTCTCTCTGTCAAATAAATAAATAAAATCTTGAAAAAAATTAATAGTAAGGGACTTTAACACCCCACTTACATGAATGGACAGATCACCTCAACAGAAAATCAACAAGAAAGCAATGCCTTTGAATGACATACTGGAACAGATGGATTTAACAGATATATTTAGAACATCTCATCCTAAAACAGCCGAGTACACATTGTTTTTAAATGCACATGGAACATTCTCCAGAATAGATCATATATTAGCCCCAAAAACAAGCCTCACTAAATTCAAGAAGTTCAAAGTAATACCATGCATCTTTTCTAATAATGCTATGCAACTAGAGGTCAACCACAAGAAAAAAATCTGGAAATACCACAAATACATGGAGATTAAATAACATGCTACTGAACAATGAATGGGTCAACCAAGATATTATTAAAAAAATAAAGGGAAACAAATGAAAACACAATGGTACAAAACCTTTGGGATGCAACAAAAGTCCTAAGAGGGAAGTTTATAACAATACAGGCCTACCTCAGGAAGAAAAGTCTCTAACAATTTAACTTTATGCATAAAGGAGCTAGTAAAAGAACAAAAAAAGCTGCTAAAAGCAGCAGAAGGAAGGTAATAGCAGAAATTGTGTAGAAACTAAAAAAAAAAAAAAAAACCAAGCAAACAAACAATGGAACAGATCAATGAAACCAGGAACTGGTTCTTTGAAAAAAAATCAATAAAATCAATAAACCTGTAGCCAGGCTTATCATTAAAAAAAAAGACAAAAGATGCAAATAAATAAAATTATGAATGAGAAAGGAGAAATAACCAACACCACGGAAATACAATTACAGGAGAATCATATGAGAATCAATATGCCCACAAATTGGACAACCTACAAGAAATGGATAAATTCCTAGAAACATATAAACTACAAAAACCAACATAGGAAGAAGTAGAAAATTTAAACAGCCCAATAACCAGCAAAAAAATTGAATCAGTAATCAGAAAACTCCCAATAAACAAAAGTCCAGGACCAGATGGCTTCACAAGCACATTCTACCAAAAATTTTAGAGTTAATACTTATCCTCAAACTATTCCAAAAAATAAAAGAGGTAGGAAAACTTCCGAATTCATTCTATGAGGTCAGCATTACCCTGAAACCAAAACCAGGAAAGACACTACTAAAAAGGAAAGCAGCATGCAATATCCCTGATGAACATAGATGTAACTATCCTCAGCAAAATACTAGTAGACTGAATCCAGCAATACATTAAAAAAATTATTTGCCAAAATCAAGTGGGATATACTCCTGGGCTACAAGGATGGTTCAATATTCACAAATCAATGTGATACATCATATTAATAAGAGAAATGTTAAGAATCATATGATCATTTCAATAGACACAAAAACAGCATTGAGAAAGTACAAGACCCAATCATGATAAAATCTCTCAACAAAGTAGGCCTAGAGGGAACATATCTCAACATAATAAAGGACATTTATGAAAAACCCACAGTTAACAGCAACTTTAGTGGGGAAGAACTGAGAAATTTCTCCATTCAGGAACAAGACAAGGAGGTCTACCCTCACCACTTTTATTTAACATAGTACTGGAAGTCCTGGCCATATCAATCCGATAACAAAAAAGTAAAAAGCATCCAAAAATTTTTCACCATTTGCAGATGACATGATACCATACATTAAAAAACCCAAAAACTCAATCAAAAACTTCTAGAACTCATAAGTGAAACAGTAAGGTCACAGGATTCAGAATCAATGTACAGAAATCTGTTGTATTTCTATACCTTTATAATGAAACAGCAGAAAGAGAAATTAAGAAGGCGATCTCATTTACAACTGTACAAAAAAAATAATAAGATACTGCAGAATAAATCTAACCAAAGAGGTGAAAGATCTGTACTCTGAAACTATAAAACACTGATGAAAGAATTTGAAGATGATACAAAGAAATGGAAAGACATTCAATGCTCAAGATTGGAAGAACAAATACTGTTAAAATGTTTATACTACCCAAAGTAATCTACACATTTCATTCAATCCCTGTCAAATACCAACAATATTTTTCACAGAGCTAGAATAAAAAAATCCTAAAATTTTTATGGAACCACAGAAGACCCCAAATAACCAAAGCAATCTTGAAAATTACAGAATAGAAAGAGGAAGCTATAGATCAATAGAACATAGTAGAAAGTCCAGAAATGAACCTACAACTATATGGCCAATTACTCTTTGACAAAGGAAGAAAGAATATGCAATGGGAAAAAGACAATCCCTTCAATAAATAGTGTTGGGAATACTGGATAGAAATATGAGGGCTGGGTGATGTACAGAATTGTTGAATCATGATATTGTGCCCTGAAACTAATATAACACTGTATGTTAACTAACTGGAATTAAAATAAAATTTAAAAAGCAAAAAAAAAATAAGAGTATGAATGTGCAATAATTTTAAATAGCCATAGGGTTTCTAATGTCGTTTCAATTTCCTTTATTTATGTAAGTTTTCTGTAAGAATGAAGATATTGACTCATGTAATGTGGACATACATGTAAAATAAGAGACTTTTTTTGAACAAAATTATGGTTTGGTTCAAAAATTGTAAAATTTCCTTTAAAAAAAGAAATCAGTATGAATAAAACAATTGCATTTTTAATTTGATGAAATATCTGACATTCTTAGACTGACTATATTTTCATAGCTTTTTCTGTGTATTAGGATCTTGCTGGTGATGTGTTGCTGTTATTTAAATCATAATCAATATTCTAACAAAGTGCTCTATCTTGAAGGGATGCGAATCTTCCAAGATGGTGTAATCAGGGATCTAGATTCTAAAGACTGTACTCAAAATCAACATGGTGATATTTTCAGAACATATCCCACTTTACCTTCAAGCTCATGAGCATTATCATTGACACTGAGTTTATTCACTCTATATAGGTAAAATCTCTGAAATAAGCTGGAAATGATCACGAAGATCACTTTGACGAGATTTAGTACTAGAATGCAATGACATTAAGTGAAATATAAGTTAAAGTACAATCTAAGACATTGTAGTAATGCCTAATAGATGTTTCCCTGATCAAAGCTTTGAATCATAAGGGATTTTGGATAGATTTAAAGAATAATATTTAGTAACTGTACTTCTAGAAAAATCTAAAGCTAACTGTAAACAAACTGGAATGTAATAGTTCACTTAGTAGACACACCACTATGTTAATTAATGTCCCTTTAATAGGGATAAATAGCCTGGGAATATAAAAAGATTGCTTAATTTTGTTCACTGACTTAACTTTTAACTGGCAATTTCCTGGTTTTAAAGTTATTATGAAACAAGTATCTTCTGTAAAGAAAATAGCTTACTAATATTTGGGAGTATTCTGAAACACCTGGCATTAATATTTTTAAGTATGACTAAAGTAGCTATCTGAATTTATGAATTTGTCATTACAAATTTAGTTTGTATCATCTGTTACAGAGCAATTATTTCTGAGTCAAATGATAAATTAATGTTTGAACTTGTATACTTTATACAATGTTCTAGATCTATGGTGATTCCATAAGACTTCGCAAAGGAATAGCTATCATCCGCATATGATGGGTTTAAAAAATAAATTGAGTATTAAACCCCAAAGTTATTGCTATTCCAGGAGGGAAAGATGATTGCTAGCACAACCTGGGAAAAATATATAGAATCATCATTTTATCTTTCCATGGATGGTACTCATGTTAGAAGTTACATTCTTCCTAGTAAATTATCAAGCTAGTCCATGTTACCCCTCCCAGCTGTAAAGCACAGTCGAGGATGAGGGATGAGGGAGAAGGTGAATATATATACACATATATACATACAGAGGCAATAAGCATGATGAGGAATAATGAGAGGAGAATTACACTTCTATGTTTTAGTACTTCATTATTGCAAAGGCAAATAAGTAAGGGTTAAAGGGCTTTTTAAATTATTGATCAAAGTTTATACTGTAATTTTGAGTGAATGCAGATAAAGAAGTAGCTACACTCAGTCTGAAAATGCAAGTCTAATACTGTTACCTTGTTTAAACGGACTGATGTGAGATACAGAGGATGACTAGTACTAAAACTCAAAATAATAAAAGTAGATGGATGTGAATGAGACCAGAATAGACATGGTTCCTTCACTAGGTCTTCTTTGATACTGAGTTTTATGAACTCTTGGTGGGAAAAATCTCAGAAATAAACTGGAAATGATCACTGGATGAGATCACCTTTTTTTTTTTTAAAGATTTTATTTATTTATTCGACAGAGACAGAGAGATCATGAGTAGGCAGAGAGGCAGGCAGAGAGAGAGGAGGAAGCAGTCTCCCCGCTGAGCAGGGAGCCCGATGTGGGGCTCGATCCCAGGACCCTGAGATCATGACCTGAGTTGAAGGCAGAGCCCTTAACCCACTGAACCACCCAGATATCCTGGATGAGATCACTTTAATGCGACTTCGTATTGGAACCAGTATCAGGACAATATGTTTTTGGAGTTAATGTCACCTGCATTAAGTACATGTTATCTATTTCATAAATAATATGTTATTCAGTCCATAATGTAGGCCAATTTAATATTACTCTTAATAGAGATCCAAATTGAAATAACTTTAAAATTTTTAAATATAATATTTAAAGTAATAAATATATTTTTTAATATAATAAAGTTTTTATTCTGAATCTGGTAGACAATAACAGGGAGCAACTTGTGAAAAGCCCAAGTAATAGCACTTCTTAAAAACAGTACCTAAAAAATTGATTCCTGTCTAGAATTCCATACATTACAAACCCCAAATAGTCAAGAAGTCAAAACATTCTTTATAAAATATATGTAATATATAAATATCATAAAGTTGTGAATAAAAATTATCACATTATTTAAAAAATCAGGTGGGTTGTTCCTGAAACTTTTTTGGCTTGTTTTTGTACACATTGACCTATGAAATATGACAGGAAGTCTGCATTTTCAGAGTTGTGTTATGACTCTCAGGCATTGCTTCATTCCCATGGAAATAATTTAAACATCCTAACAGCTCAATAAATTTGCTACCTTCTGTAGCCTCAAGGATACATTAGGAGACATATTTTTGGGTATACCATTTCCAATGAACATTGTTTAATTTAGTTACTCAAACTTTAAATTTCTATTCAGTGGTGGTGCTAAGCACTATGATAAGTATTGGGTATAGAGAAAATCAAAGAACATAATCTCTATGCTGGACGCATGGGGAAGTAAGCAGAGGTAGGGCACAAATAATAGTATAAATTTCTAGCAAAAGGGATTCTGCGCTCTGCACAGACAAAGGAAACTGAAAAGTGACCATGCCCCAGAATGTTAGGGAAGAGCTAGCAAAAGAATGGTATTTGAGTAAGGCAGTTTTCAGATTGAAAGTTTGGGGTAAAACTTTCCCAGGTTTTATGCAAAAGACAGAGCCTTATAAGAAAGGAGTCTATTAAGGGAACAGTAAGTATCCTACTGTGACTTAAGTCTAGCATGTACAAGGGAGAGTAGCAGGATTTGAGCCAAGAAGACAGCTTGTCAACAATCAGGTTGGTTAAGGTCTGCTTTTTCATGATAAAGACTTTGGATTTCATCCAATAAATTGATAGGGGTTTTACAGTTAAAACTTTTCTGTAACTAGAAATGTACTACATATTACTATGATAAAATTTGGAAAATATAGAACAGTAAAACAATTGTTTAAATGTCACCTACTATCCACCCACTCTGTTAGACAAGTAGTAAGTAAAACAATGCCCTCTCCTCTAAAGGAGATTTCTGTCCTAATCCACAGAACCTGTGAATATGTTACTTTACATTGTAAAAAGGACTTCAATTTTGGATTGTCTGGGTAGGTCCAATGTTATTACCATGTTCTTATGAGATTTAGAGGCAGAGAAGGACATGTGACTACTGAAGGCAAGGTGTATATGAGAGATTGAGATTTAAAGATGCTCCCCTGCTAATTTGAAAGATGGAGAAAGGAGCAAGAGCAAGGATGAAGTCAGTTCTAGAAGCTAGAAAAGGCAAGGGAATGGACTGACCCCTTCCCTCCAGAAGAAGGGAAGTCCTTCTGATATCTTGACTTTAGGACTTCTGACCTCCAGAACTGTAAGATAATGGCCCATTGTGTTGTGTCAGCCACAAAGGTTTTGATAATTTGTTGCAGCTGCAGTAGGTCACTAATGCACCCATGCAAGTTCCAAGAGAGCAGAGATTGCCTCTCTCTAACGCGATGACGACAATTCCTCTTCTGCTTGCCATCATGCTTAAAATGCCTAAAAGTCATTTTGTGATGAATGAATTTTTCATCAAGAACACTAAAACTTACAGATGGTAAACAACAGCCTGTGTGATTTATTAGGAAATGATTTAAGACTGATGTCAGTGAAAGTTTTTAAAGCAGCAGCACAATATGATTAGATTTGTGCTTTAGAACTGGAACTCGTTTATGGGTGTGAGCTAAATAGGTGGGGGCGGAAGGAAGAGAACACAGCGAAGTGATGGAAAAAGTTTAGGCAAGAAGTCTTAAGATCTGTGCAGACCGAAGGCCAGGGAAAGGAGAATAAGGAAGCATATACAGGAAGTTGTGACTGAGCGTTAGCTGGACAGTGGAATCCAGCCTGAATTTGGTTATTGGCCCCTGGTGTAACTTTTAAGAACACATTAAATTATCAGTAATTCTATTATAAGTTAGGAAAAAAAAAGAGAGACAAGGTTTTGTTGAGAAAAAAACACTATAATTGACTCACAATTAGCTTATCTGAAGCAAAACTAAACTACAGACAGTTTTACTACAATGAATTTTCTTGGATGACAACAAGGACTTATTTGTTGGTCACTATGTTAATACTTATGCTTCTTTTTGCCATTTACTTCTTTGATATTTGAGGAAAATTATGTTTTATGCTTTTTATTCTCTTATGTGAAATGCCATTATTTCCCGAAATGGCTCAGTTGCACTTGATAGTGAAGCTTATTAAAGAGCTCTGTTTTCTGTGTTTCAAATTGTCTTATATAAAATATAACAGCTGCAGGACAAGACCATAAGTGAATGATATTATTCAGTTCATAACCTTCAAATACTGTGACTCATTAAAAACACTGATGGGTAAATTGTCTGTTATCTCATTTTCAATATAAAAAATACCCAAAAAAACTGGAGGACAGAGGTAATATGTGGCTGGTGTCCTTCCCTCCTAGAGAAAATTGCAAATTCACAATAATTTCACTTTAAAAAAGCCAATTTGGAGAACTGTACCCCTGAAACAAATAATATATGTTAATTAAAATAATAACAAAAAAGATAGAGATTTAAAAAAACTAATTTTGCCTCTATTCGTCAGTATTGAACAAGAGGCAACCTAATTTAGAACAATTTTTTTAGTATATTTCAACATCCCACATCAATAAAAATTCTAAAGATTAAAGGTTAAGGTTTCTCTTTTATTGTATTTTATTTTTTTTAATAAAGATTTTTATTTATTTAGGGGCGCCTGGGTGGCTCAGTGGGTTAAAGCCGCTGCCTTCGGCTCAGGTCATGATCCCAGGGTCCTGGGATCGAGGCCCACATCAGGCTCTCTGCTCAGCGGGGAGCCTGCTTCTCCCTCTCTCTGCCTACCTCTCTGCCTCCTTGTGATCTCTCTCTCTGTGTCAAATGAATAAATAAAATCTTAAAAAAAAGATTTTTATTTATTTATTAGACGGAGAGAGAGAGGGAGATTACAAGTAGGCAGAGAGGCAGGCAGAGAGAGAGGAGGAAGCAGGGAGCCTGATGCGGGGCTGGATCCCAGGACCCTGGGATCATGACCTGAGTCAAAGGCAGAGGCTTTAACCCACTGAGCCACCCAGAAGCCCCAAGTTTTCCCTTTTAAAGATTAAAGATTCTCTTTTAAAAGAAATTTTTAACTGTTATTCTTCATATCAAATTAGATTTTAAACATCTTTTACCTTAGGAACAAGAAAAATACTCAGATGGTTAACTGTCTCTTTCAACCTTGCATTGTATCTCATTTTCTTAATCCTGAACCTGCAATCTTTCAGCTTGTACCTAAATTGGGCTCAATTCAGGATTAAAATGGATGATTATGGATGAAAGGTGCATGGTCTAGTGATGGACTTAGATATGATAGGATAGAGTTAGGGAACCTAATCTGAATTGGGAAGGGATTCAACGGGGAGTAGGTAGAGAAGTTTGTTATAATAGAGTTTGGGAACTAATCTAGTTCTGATTGGGAGGGGAATCAAAGGTGAGTGGGAAGAGGAGCATTTATAGTCTCTGAGCTGTAGAAAGGTAGGATCTATATATTATTCAGCTATGGATACTTTAAACCTAAGCAATGTCAGAAAACTGGTAAATATTCCATTATTTTTCCTTAATACAGAGAGTGATATTTAATTCAACCTTGAAAAATATACAGAACACTACCAGTCAGGCAAGAGGGAAATGTGCTTTAGGTAAAGGTATAAGATATTGGAAATGTGTGGATTTTTACAGGCCTGCAATTCTGTACCTGTGAAGTAGAGATGATGTGGGTGGAAAAACTTGATCAGGATTAACCTGTGAAAGGTTTTGTTTGGCACATGAAAGATGTGGAATTTTTTCTTCTTTAGTTATTGAAAGGCCATGGTGGCCTTTAGAAATTTGGGATCAAAGAACACACTTGTAAAGAGAGATGAGGAGATGGCTTGGTAGGCCAATCGACAGCCTGGGGGCTAGAAAACTTATCAGTAGATCATTGTTTTCTCAAGAGAATTTGAGGCCTAATAAGATATAAATATATTTGACTATGTAGGAAAGAAGTTGTCTTGTACTCTGCAAAATAATATTTGTAATTATATTTAAATCATTTGATAAATTTTCTTCTAACAATCAAATATACCAGGAAGTCATTGGACACATCTGAAAATCTCAGTAGAGAAAATCCTCTTTGCAGATGTCCAGTTACATTTTAGCATTCATCATTAAAAGAGTGAACTCTAATTTCAGAAATAGGTTATAGTGTCAACAAGGAGAAATTCCCAAAAAGTTTGTAACTAGTCTGGAAAAGAATGTTATACATACTGGTTTCTCAATTCTAGTAGACTCCAGAGAAATACTTCCACCCACCACTATGAGCTTATACATTCATAAGGAAATAGAAGCGGGCATAAGAAGTAATCTTACCATTAAAACACAAAGCTGACAATAAGCATTAAAGAGAATGTATATTTTATTCAGAAGTAATATATTATTCTAAATTCTGGAAACCTATTAGTTTTTCCTATTTTCTATAATATCAGAAAGGGTATTACAATGGAGGATCTCTATTTCTAGCAATTTATTTAAAAGATGATGGTAATTCTATATTGAAGTCATTGAAATTTTTAAGTTTTAAATGTACATATTTATAATCAGAATTATTACTTGTTTTTTCCTTATAGTTTGGTATTAATTTAAACATATTTCTTTGGGAAGAAGAAAATACACGAAGTAAAAGATGAAGCATCATATGTCAAAAACACATTTTTCATTTACTCTCATCTATATTTGGAAGGAGATATATTAACCAGAAAAAAATTTCTTAACCATTGTAAGGAGTATTTTGGAATTAATCATCAAATATTTGTTGAATACCCACAGTGTTCCCTTAAATTTTCTAGGCACTGGAAATACAGCAGAGAATAAAAGAAAGCTTCCAACTGCATGGAGCTTACCTTCCATGGAGAAAATTAGAAATCAATGAATGAACAAACTAAAATATGTCAGGTGATAAGAACTACAAAGAAAAATAGAACAGGGTAAAGATAGGGTAGATTATCAGAGAACCCCTTTCAGATAAAGTGACTTTTGAACAGAGATATAACCTAAAAATAACATAAAGATATCTGAAAAAACAGCTTTCTACATGTATGAAACAACAAGTGTGGTTAGAGTGCTTGGCCTGGTCACTGATCTACAGGGAACCCAATGTGGAGGAATAGTGTGAGTATAATAGATCATGTTAGAAGTTGAGGTAGAATTTTGTATATTGATGTGAATAAAATGAGTTGATGTTGAAAAATTCTTGAGCAGAGAGTTACCATGATGTTACTTCCATCTTAAAAAAAAATCCCTCGGGGAACCTGGGGGGCTCAGTCAGTCAAGCATCTGTCTTCAGCTCAGGTCATGATCCCAGGGTCCTGGGATTGAGCCCCATATCAGGCTCCTGCTGAGTAGGGAACCTATTTCTCCCTCTCCCTCTGCTTCTCCCCTTGCTTGTGTTCTCTTTCAAGTAAATAAAATATTTTTTAAAAAGAAATCACTCTATGGGACTTCTGAGGAAGATAGCACAGTAAGAGAACACTAAGTTTACCTCATTCCACAGATAAAATTAGATAACACCCCAATCAGTGTAACCCAAAAAAATGACCTCAAAAATGGCAAAAAACCCCCACCCCAAACAATCACCTCTCTGCCACTAAGTGTAGAGAACAGGCCATATAAAAAGGGGGAGCCAAATGGACCCAAGGGGCTGTCCTCAGAAGGGAGGTACATGGCAAGCACAGAAAGGAGAGAAGAGCAAAACCCCACACCAGGCACGACAGACCCACATGGGGAGGATGAATTCCCCATAACATTTGGTTTGAAAACGAGAGAGGGCTAACAGTTAGTGGGGGTTATCACCTGGAACATTAAAAATCAGCAGACTTGGCCCCAGGAGAGCTGAGAAGGTGGAGTCCCTGCCCTTAAAGAGACAGCAAAACAAACGGCCTTACTGAGATACAGCATAGAAGCAGTTTGAAAAACACCTGGTGAATGGATAAAGGAGGGTATATATCCACAATGGAATATTATGCTGCTATCAAAAATGAAATATTGCCATTTGCAATGTAGACAGAACTAGAGAGTATTGTGCTAAGTGAAATAAGTCAATCAGAGAAAGACAATTATTACATCATTGATCTCACTGATACACAGAATTTAAGAAACTAGGCATAAGATCATAGGGGAAGAGAGGAAAAAAATGAATCAAGATGAAACCAGAGAGAAAGACAAACCATAAGAGATTCTTAATCATAGGACACAAGCTGAGGGTGCTGGAGGGGAGGGGGATGAGAGGGTGGGGTAACTGGGTGATGGACATTGGGGAGGGTATGTGTTGTAATGAGCACTTGATATTATATAAAACTGTGAATAAATTTATATTTATTATATAAAACTGTACCTGGGAGATAAATAATACATTATATGTTTATCACCTGAATTTAAATTTTAAAAAGTGTTCAAAAAAAAGAGAAAGAGAAAAACACCTGGGGTATAAGAAGAATATTTTTTTTATTTTTTTTAAAGATTTTATTTATTCATTTGACACAGAGAGAGAGATCACAAGTAGCCAGAGAGGCAGGCAGAGAGAGAGGAGAGAGGAGGAAGCAGGCTCCCTGCTGAGCAGAGAGCCCGATGCGGGCCTCGATCCAAGGACCCTGGGATCATGACCTGAGCCGAAGGCAGCGGCCTTAACCCACTGAGCCACCCAGGCACCCAAGAAGAATATTTCTTTATGGTCTCAGTATGTGTTCTAGGGGGCAGGGATCTTTAGGAGATTTCTCCAAGAACAAAAGAGCTGGCAGGCTCCATCTCCATTACCCACCCCTAGTCTAGATACAGGGACACTTGTGGAAACCAACTCAATGCCAACACTCTCCACCTAGCTTGCCAAAAGCACACCCACTGCCATTGCTTCTGTGGATCCACCCCCTCCAACCTAGCTACCTTGTCAGTTTTCTCAGGCAGCTGCAGGACCCTCCTGCAGTGGACTTGCTGGACCCTGCTGGCACCATGCACCCTCCTGCTCCAGCATTCTCCTGAACACACACCTTTTAATAAGCCTTTGGTCAGTGCCCGTCCAAACGATGCCACAAGACTGGCAGTGTACAAGCATCCCCAACAGGGGCCAGCACCATTCCAAAGCCACTTCTACCCTGGGGAGAGGGGAAGATTACCTCACACATCAGTCCAACTGCAGCTATAGCAGAGGGTTGTGGGAAGACATCTGGTTTGACTGCAGGCCCAAGCTATTAGCTAAAGCTTTGTAGGGGTAACAGAAGGGAGAGTGCCATGCAGTTCAGTGCTACTGCATCTCTGGCAAATGCCTCATCTGACTCAGCTCAAGCCCACAGTTATCCTAGACTGGCCCCTTAACAACACAGGGACCAAACCCTGCCCACAACAGGTATAGAAAGTCATTCCAGATGCCTGGACTGAAGGAGGCAAATGTGACACAGCCACAACAGTAGGGTGCACACTACATACATAGGAGACACCCCTGAAGTTCCAGGTTCTGGTGAACAGAGGACATTGAACTGCAGGGCACTACAGGGCCTTTTTTTAAAGTCACTATGTTCAAGAGCAGGTGACACAGCTAACTTTTTAATATATAGAAATAGACAAAATGAGGAGACTGAGAAATATGTCCCAAATGAAAGAATAGGAAAAAAAACCCCACAGCAATAGAGCTAAATGAAAGGGAGATTAATAATATGCTTGATAGAGAATTTAAAGGGATGGTCATAAAGATACTTATTGGACTTGAGAAAAGAGTGGAAGATCTCAGTGAGAACCTCAAATAGTGATAGAAAACAGAGAACAAATCAGAGATGAAGAGATCAATAACTGAAATTAAAGACAGTAGAAGAAATAAATAGTAAACTAGAGGAAGCAGAAGAATGGATGGGCAACCTGGAGGACAGAGAAATGGAAAGCAATCAAGCTGAACAGGAGAGAGAAAAATAATAAATGAAAATATACTAGAGAACTCAGCGACACCATCTATTGTAGTAAGGTTTGCATTATAGGAATCCTAGAAGGAATAGAGAGAGAAAAGGGGATATTATAAGAGATAGCTGAGAACTTCCTGAATCCGGGAAGGAAACAGACATATAGCTCCAAGAGAAACAGAAAGCTCCCAACAAATTTAACCCGAGGAGGTCTGCACCAAGACAAAATAAAATAGTTACACACAAGAGAAAACCCATAAGCAACCAGCAGATTTTTTCAGCAGAAACTTTGCAGGCCAGAAGCAGGTGACATGAAATATTTAAGGCACAATATTTAAGGAAAACCCGGCAACCAAGAATACTCTATTCAGCAAGATTATCATTCAGAATAGAAGGAGAGATAAAGAGGAGAGATAAAAGTTGAAGGAATTAATCACCACTAAAGCAGTCTTACAAGAGATGTTAAAGAAGATGGAGTGGAAAGGAAAGACTGTAAGTAGGAGTCAGAAAAAAAAGCACAAAAGAAGTAAAATTAAGTATATCTATAAAATCATTCAAGAGATTCTCAAGATAAAATGATGTAAATTATGTGGAGAGGGAGAAGAGTAAAGTTTGGTATCAAACTTAAGCAACCATCAACTTAATATAAACTGCTATATTTATAAGGGGTTATAATATGAATCTATTCGTAGCCACAAATTAAAAACTATTAATAGATATGCAAAAAAATAAAAAGAAATGAAGCCAAGTGTATGACTAAAGGAAGCCAGCAAACTGTGAGAGAAGAGAACAAAAAAGAAAGAAAACAATCATAAAACAAGTAACAGAATAGCAATAAATACATGGCTGTCAATAATTTGAATGTAAATGCACTAAATACTCCAATCAAAAGACACAGGGTAACTGAATGGATAATAAAGCAAGACACATCTATATGCTGCCCACAGAGACTTATTTCAGATATAAAGACACATGCAGATTGAAGTGAAGAGATGGAAAAACATTTATCATGCAAATGGAAAGGAAAAGAAAGCTGGGGTATCAGTACTCATATCAGACAAAATAGATGTTTAAAAAAAGACTATATATGGGCGCCTGGGTGGCTCAGTGGGTTAAAAAAAGACTATAATAAGAGACAAAAGACACTATGTAATCAGAAAGGAACAATCCAGTAAGAAGATATAATACTTGTATGGAAACAGTGGCTTTGAATTACATATTGAACCAGATGCATCTAACATATATATTCAGAACATTCAATCCTAAAACAGCAGACTACACATTTTTTTCAAGTGCATATGGAACATTATCCAAAATAGATCATACATTAGGCCACAAAACAAGCCTTAACAAAAATATCAAAGTCATACCATGGATCATTTCTGACCACAATGTTATAAAACTAGAAATCAACCACAAGAAACAAATCTAGAAAGAATATAAATACATGGAGGTTAAATAATATGGTACTAAACACTGTCTCAAACAAAAAAAATCAAAGAGGAAATAGAAAATATTTGGAGACAAAGGAAAATAAAAACACAAGTATCCAAAATCAATGGGATGCAGTAAGTGCTGTTCTAAGAGGGAAGTGTGTAGTGATACAAGCCTACCTCAAGGAGCAAGAAAAATCTCAAACAACCTAACCTTAAATCTAAAGGAGCTAGAAAAATAACATGCAAAACCCAAACCAGTAGAAGGAAGTCAATAAATATGAGAGTAGAAATAAATGAAATAGAAACTTAAAAACCAATAGATCAATGAAACCAGGAGCTGGTTCTTTGAAAGGATCAATAAAATTGATAAAAATTTTATCCAGATTCATAAAAAGGGGAGAGGGGGCTCAATCAAAATTAGAAACGAAAGAGGGTAAATAATAACCAACCCCAAAGAAATACAAAGGTTATTAGAGATTATGAAATTATAGGCCAACAAATTGGACAACCTAGAAGAAATGGATGATTACTAGACACATATAACCTACCAATACTGAATCAGAGAAAGGTAGAAAATTTTGACAGACCAATTACCAACAAAGAAATTGAATCATTAGTCAAAAAACTCCCAGCAAACAAAATTTCCAGACCAGATGGACTAACAGGTGAATTATTCCAAACATTTAAAGAGTTAATAACTACTCTCAAACTACTCCAAAGAATAGAAGAGGAAGGAAAACTTCCGCATTCATTTTGAGACCAGCATTACCTTGATACCAAAATCAGATAAAGACACTAACAGCAAAACAAATAACCCTACAGGCCTATATCTCTGATGAACATAAATGCAAAAATTCCCAACAAAATATTAAGAAGCCAAGTCAATTATACATTTAAAAAGTTATACACTATGATCAAGTGGGATTTATTCCAGGAGCACAAGAGTGGTTCAATATATGTAGATCAATCAATGTGATATATTATGTCAACAAGAGGAAGAATAAAAACCATATGATCATTTCAATAGGATCAGAAAAAGCATATGACGAACTACAAAATTCATTCATGATAAAAAACCCACAACAAAGTAAATTTAGGGGAGCATATCTCAATATAACACAGTCCATATGAAAAACCCACAGCTAACATCATATTCAATGGTGATAAATGGGTAACTTTTCCCCTCAGATCAGGAATAAGACAAGGATGTCCACTCTCACCACATCTTTTCAATATAGTATTAGAAGACCTAGCCATAGCAATCAGACAATAAGAATAAATAATAGGCATTCAAATCGGTAAGGAAGAAGTAAAACTTTGAGTTTTTGTAAATGCCATGATACTACGTAAAGAAAATACTAGCGACTCCACCAAAAAATACCAGAACTGATAAATGAATTCAGTAAGGTCATATGATAAAAAAATCAAAATACATAAATCTATTATATTTCCATACAATAATAATGACATAGCAGAAAGTGAAATTGAGAAAACAATCCCATTTATAATCACACCAAGAATAATAAAATACTTAGTAATAAACTTAACCCAGGAGGCGAAAAACTTGCACACTGAAAACTATGAAACATTGATGAAAGAAATTGAAGATGACACAAACAAATAGAAAGATACTCCATGCTCATAGACTGGGAAAACAAATATTGTTAAAATGTTCATACTGCCCAAAGCAATCTAAGGATTTAATTCAATCCCTATCAAAATACATACAGCATTTTCCACAGAACCAGAACAAATAATCTTAAAATTTGTGATGGAACCACAAAAGACCCTGAGTAGCCAAAGCTTCTTGAAAAAGAAGAACAAAACTGGAGGAATCATAACCCCAGATATCAAGAAATACTACAAAAGCTGTAATAATCATAACAGTATGGTATGACACAAAAATAGACACATAGGTCAATAGAACAGAATTAGAAAGACCAGAAATAAATCCATGATTATACAGTCCATTAATCTTTATGAAAGAAAGCAAGAAAATGCAATGGGAAAAATATAGTTTCTTTAACACACAGTGCTGGAAAAACTGAACAGATACTTGCAAAATAATTAAATTGGATCACTTTCTCACAGCACATATGAAAATAAAATCAAAATGGATTAAATGCCTAAATGTGAGACATGAAAACATAAAAATCCTTAGAAGAGAGCACAGGCAGTAATTTCTCTGACATTGGCCATAAGAACATTTTTCTAGATATGTCTTCTGAGGCACAATAAACAAAAGCAAAAATAAACTATTGAGACTACATCAAAATAATAAATTTCTACACAGTAAAGGAAACCAATCAACGGATCTAAAAGACAACGTACTGAACTGGAAAAGATATTTGCAAATGACAAATCTGATAAAAGGTTAGTATCCAAAACATATAAAGAACTTATAAAACTCAACACCATATAAAACAAATAATCCAATTGAAAATGGGCACCAGGGATCCCTGGGTGGCTCAATCAGTTAAGCATCTGCCTTCAGCTCAGGTCATGATCCTAAGGTCCTGGGATCGAGTCCCACATCAGGTTCTCTGCTCAGTGGGAAGCCTGCTTCTTCTCCCTCTGCCTGCCACTCCCCCTGCTTGTTCTCTCTCTTTCTCTCTCTCTGTTAAAAAAAAAAAATGGGCAGAAGACATGAATAGACATTTCTCCAAAGAAGACATAAGAATGGCCAATGGATACATGAAAAGATACTCAACATTATTAATCATCAGGGAATTAGAAATCAAAAGCACAACGAGATATCACCTCACGCCTGTCCAAATGGCTTAAATAAAAAACACAAGAAATAGCAGGTGTTAGCAAGGATGTGGAGAAAAAGGAACCCTCTTGCAGTTTTGGTGGGAATGCAAACTGGTGCAGCCACTGTGGAAAAGAATATGGAGATTCCTCAAAAAAAAAATGTAATTACCATGGGATCTAGTAACTTCACTATTGGGTATTTACCCAAAGAATATGGAAACACTAATTTGAAAAGATATATACATCCTTATGTTTATTGCAGCATTATTTACAATAACCAAATTATGGAAGCAGCCCAAGTGGCCATTAATAGATGAATGGATAGAGATGAGGTGTGTGTGTGTGTATAATATTCAGCTATAAAATCTTGCCATTTGCAACAACATGGAAAGATATGGATGGTATAATCCTAAGTGAAATAAGTCAGTCAGAGAAAGACAAATACCACAGAATTTCAGTCATATGTGGAATTTAAGAAACAGAACAAAGAATATGGAGACAAACCTAAAAACAGACCCTTAACTATAGAGAAAAAACTGATGGTTACCAGAGTTGAGATAGGTGGGGACATGGGTGAAATAGCTGAATGGAATTAAGAATACATTTATCATGACAAGCACTGAGTAATGTATAGAATTGTTCAATCAGTATATTGTACACCTGAAATTAATATAACTCTCTATATTAACCATATTGGAATTAATATTTTTTAATTACCCCCCAAATTTTTAAAAATTACCCAAGCACTTGTGGGACTGTACCTAAGTAGTATCAAAGAAGGTCACAAACAGAATGGGAGGCTATTGCACTGGTCCAGGCGAGGAATAATGAATGGTGCTTTATGGTAAAACCCCCTACCGGGGGTTTTAAAAAACAGACATGTATGTATCTTGAAAATTGAACCCATAAGATTTTCTGTGAGACTAATTCAGGGTGTTAGAAAAAAGAGATGATTTATTATTTGAGCCTGAGCATCTGGAAGAATAAACTTACTATTGTCTGAATTAGGAAATCAGGACAGGAGCAGATTTGGGGGCAGTAGTAGAGATGGGAGGAGCCAAATTTTGACTATTCATTATGAAAATGGAGATGTCATGTCAACTTGTCATATATGTAAATTTGGTGTTCAAAAGGGGCTGAAGCTGGAAATACTCTGAAGTTAAAAGAAATATAAGATGTGTTTATAGGGGTGCCTGGGTGGCTCAGTTGTTAAGCGTCTGCCTTCAGCTCAGGTCATGATCCCAGGGTCCTGGGATGGAGCTCCGCATCGGGCTCCTCGCTGGGCGGGAAGCCTGCTTCTCCTTCTCCCACTCCCCCTGCTTGTGTTCCCTTTCTCTCTGTGTCTCTCTGTCAAATAAATAAAATCTTAAAAAAAAAAGATGTGTTTATAGACATGGGATTTGATGAAATCTACAGAATGAGTGCAGTTGGAAAGGTAAAGATGGCTGACTAAGCACTAGGAAACTATCATTTAGAGGAATCTCTGTCAATAATTAACTTTTTAGAGCAACTGGATGTGAAAACAAACAAACAAACAAAATGACTCCTGAAAAATAAATTAGGCTCCAAGAGTAAATTTTATTTTCTGAGATGGGCAACATGGGGAATGCCACAAAGCCAAGTGGTAAGTCTAGAGTCCACCCCTGCAAAGCTGTAAGGAAGCACCTCAAGGGCGCCTGGGTGACTCAGTGGGTTAAAGCCTCTGCCTTCGGCTCAGGTCATGATCTCACGGTCCTGGGATCAAGGCCCACATCGGGCTCCATGCTCAGCAGGGAGCTTGCTTCCTTCTCTCTCCTCTCTCTCTGCCTTCCTCTCTGCCTACTTGTAATCTCTCTCTCTGTGTTGAATAAATAAATAAAATCTTAAAAAAAAAAAGGAAGCACCTCAAATTCACGCCAGGGTACTATCAAACAAGGCCAAAGAGAAAGCTAACTTTTATCCCTGCCAGGCTATAATGACATCCCACTCTGTTGTGTCAGTGAGGCCCATGGAGGGAGCCTGGACCTCCAGAGTCCCCAGCTGTATTGAGCCACTCCTCCACCTCCCCACTAGGGCAGTGCCATAGAATGTTCACGGAGGGTGAGGACTAGCACCACAACACTGTGGTACTGGGGACACCCCCACTCTTCTCGAGTCAGTGGAGACCTAGTAGGTCTAAAACTCCCAACCCCACCAGAAGTAATGAGGAGTACCTCCTCCTTGAGTGTCAACAAGTAGGCAACCCAGATTTTTACCCACTTTCAGCAGTAGTGAGGTGGCACCATACCCTGAAAGGGCGGTGTTAGTGAAAACAGAGGTGGAGATCTTCTAACAAACAACACCTAAGATGGCTGGGTTTCAGGTGAAAAACATTGATGAAGTCAAGAACCAGGAACATATCAAACCTAATAATAATAATAAAGACAATCCATAGATACCAGTACCCAGATAACAAAGATGTTATAATTATCTTGCAAAGGTTTTAGGGCAGCCATCATAAAAATGTTTCAGCCAGCAAGAACCTCCTAGAGACAGATGAAAAAATAATCTCCACAAAGAAATAGGAGATATACACAAAGCTAAAAAATATAAAATGTAGTAATACAGTGTGCGGAGAAGTTATTTTAAATGAAAGGATATCATGAACAAAGTTATGGATATGAGACTAAAGTGGAGAAATTTTAGGATAAGGAAGAGTGAGCTAGCAGGGAAATCAAGTCTGAGTACAGGAGAAAGCTGAAAACAGTGGAACAGCAACAGAAGCTGTTCTTTAAGTGAATAAATAACTGATGAGAACTTTTAGTGATGATCAATATGTACAAGTCTTGAACTAGGGTCTGAAAGCACAAAGGGATTTAAGCTATGCTTCTGCCCTTAAGGAAATTAAAATCTAGTTAATGAAACATGACACCCATACAAATGCATTTTAAAGAGAACAAAGTCTACTTCATTATTTGGGTGTGAACATATAGATAGTAGAGTATCATTTAACTCAATGCATTTAAACTCGGGTCCTCTGAAATATTTGTTGATATATTACACTTGGGGTTTTCATTTAAACAATAGTCTATAAAATAATGTAAACATATTCTGTGCCATCTGGATGCCAGCCTCCTATCTACAAACTGCAAGATGATTTCATTTGTGTGTGCTTATCATTCATTGCATGGTAATCAGGTAACACTGCTTTAATTTTAGTGAACTAATGAGAAAAGAATCCAGGTGGACTTAAGGAGTAAATGATGCATTTGAAACCAGTGAAGGTAAATGACATTGCAGTGCATGAAGGCATGAATATTTTAGAATATTTCGAATGGAGAAAAATGTTGGGAGGATTACATCATCTCACATCGCAGGTGTTATTTATAGTCCTGCCATAATACTTCTTCCATGAGATGATGCAATCCTCTAATACTCATTTTAGGCTTGGCAGTGTACAAAAAGTAGCAATTAGTACAATGCTCACTTAATGGGTGGGCATTTCATTTATTGTAATCATTTGAATTATGATAGTTTCATAACTTCATTAGTGTTAGTTGATGTTTTATTTGATTTTATGTTTATATAGGATCTATAAAAGAAGGATTTTGTGCATAGGCTTATGTTAGTACTTATTTATATTAAACTACAATGAAAATTAGTTAAGTCAATATTGGTGATCTATAGGATATTTTTTCCTTTAAAATGGACCCACACAATCTTGAAGTTGGAGAAATGCTGACTTAAGTTGTTCAGCAAAGGACTTGCCTAATTCCATCAGAGGTTTAGGGAGCCTATAGTAGATAGATTGCAGCTGGGAGAGGGTGGACCAGGCAGGCATGTTAGATCATCAGTGCAATCAGGATTCCGGTGATGAGCATATGAATTATGAACGGCAGTGGGAAGACAGTGGAAAGGGAGTCAAAGGACTCCCACTGGCCAGCTTGGAGAATTGATAAATAACAAAAATAAAGGAGTGGCTGGGCAAAAATTGATTAAGGGGGAATATTCCTTTTTTAGAAAAAGATAAATCAAGCAAGGAAAACAATAATATTGTGCATAGAAAATGGTTCAAAAATGAAATGACTAAGTTTAATAGAACAAAAAATTGCAAAAAAGCACAGTATAGATTAGAGGGCAAAAATGACATGAATGAAATCCAAACAATATATAACAGCCACCAGAGAAAAGTGAATTAATGATCCTTGAAAAATTAGGCTCATAAAGTGTGGAGTAAAGTAGATGAAAATTATAAATTTTCTTAAAGTAAAGCCATTCATCATCATGGACTCCTAGGTAGGTTTTAAAATCTGCAGGGTATCAATAATCATGAAAACATGGAATTAAGTTTTTAATATGTATTGAAGATGAACAGTTATATGTGTTCTTGTAACTCTACATATGAGAAAATCACAATTATGTTAGATAACAGAAGAGAAACAGCATTTCATTATTTCTATTTGTTTAATGTATTTTATTAACATTCATTTGTCTAGACCAGGTTTTTACATGTTTTCTAAGGGAGATGAAAGACCTGGGTTTATAATTGTGGACCCCAAATTGGGCTGTTTCTATACAAATACCTAAGAACATATCTAGTCAGAGGCACAATTTTCTGCAAAAAGACATATATTGAAGACTAGATAATAAATGTTTGCATGAAATTTTAAGAAACAAAAAATTCTATGATGCTATAAGTTAGAAGCGTGTTTACCTCTGGGTGGGTACTGATTGGTTGGAGTGTGGAAATGTTCTCTCTTGTGACCTGGGGATGGTAACAACTCATTGAGATGTACACCTAAAGTTAGTGTACTTTATGTATTCTACCACGTGTATATATTTTACTTCATTAGAAAATGGAAAAGAAAGAATAAATCTGTAAATCAGTGTCACAAATAGAGACTAGAGGAATTCAGTCCTTCCCCCTTATGTGGAAAAATACTAGTGATTAAAATATACCTTGCAGTTATCATTACATCTGCAATCTCCAATGCAAATTCCAAAAGAAACTAAAAGAACTAATTTTCCATCCAAACAGAAGGGAAGATTTTTCTGGTTTTACATTGAGAACAGAAAACCAATGTGTCACCACCCCCCACCTTTCCCACATAGCCAATTCTTGGCCTCATGCCAAGCACCTTGACTCAGTTCTTGATCAGATGATCAAGTGCTCAATACCCACAATAGATAAGCTCAGTCGAGAGTGGGGGTACTGAATTGCATTATCTACACACTTTTGGGGAGAGCCCTCGGCTCTTCTTCCAGATAGAGACAGCATAGCAACTAGAGGCAGTGCAGTGGTTCTGAGTCGAGGGGATTAGAGAAAATGGAGCCCAAGTGATGTTTAAAACTGAATAATCATATCCTCATCAATGCCCTAATGAATGTATAAAGAAATTAAACTAGTCAATTGAATTAATTGCAGGAGGCAACCTTCTGGCAAAAGCAAATGAATTGATTCAACTAATTTGTGCCCTCTCAATGTTTTCACTTAAGATGGAAACTTTGATTAAAAAAGATATCTGTATCCAGTATTCCCACCTGAATTGATAAAAGAGAATCTGAATAATATGTCTTATTCACAATCTGATAACAGGTAATTGCTTAGGATATTAAGTTCCTGCTTATATCTTATTTAGAAGAACACAGGACTTTGATATATTTTATTTTAGCTAATCTCTGAAACACTGTTGACTTTTAACAGTTCTTTTCCCAACAGACAATGAAGACCTCATGAAGAATATTGCCAATGGATTCTATAGGATATTTCAAGTCTATCTAGGAGCTCGTTACTACTATTTGGCTTCATTCTGGAAATCAGGTGAGGAATATAAGGACTCGTTTTGGATTTTACAGTTCATCTAGTCATTTATTCTTTAGTTTTCATGAAAGATCTACATGCAGTGGTGTGGGTGGATGAGGTTAGGTTAAGGATGGAATGTCAGGATTTGTAATTTGGGTCTTAATTTTACCTGAAGAGGAGAAAAAAAGCAAAAGTAACTAAGGAAATCCAACACTGATGCAGATGGACTTATAAAAGGATAGAGATGGAAAGAACTTTAGAGGTCCTATATATTAGGACAAATCTAGCCTGCCATCTCATTTGTAAGGCCCATGAACCTAGAATGACTTTTACAGATGAATATATGCAATCAATTTGATGAGATGGAATATTAACTTTGAACTCCAATTCATTGAAATAGTATCCTTTCTAAAGAAGATTCCATTCTTTACATCAGTAGACATATATAGCAACAACAACAAATGTTGTTATTGTGATGATCTTAAATTATGTCAAGAAAAATGTATTCTCTCCTTTTATATAAATGTCTACATAATATCCTTGATTGTGCTTTTCATTCCATATAGCCTAAAATTTGGTAGTCACCCCAGATCCATGATCAACTGAGGTCCAGGTCAATGACCTCATGCTGTATCACAATGTCCAAGTCTTTCATGTCATCTCATCACATAGGCATTTTATCATCTCACAACATCACAAGAAAAAGGGTGAGTACAATACAATAAGGTATCTCAAGAGAGTTAGACCACACTCATATAACTTATTTCACTATATTGTTTTATTAATCATTCTGTTTTATTAGTAGTTATTGTTATTAATTTTTACTGTGTCTAATTTGTAAAGTAAACTTGGTCATAGTCATGTAACTATAGGGAAAAAAAACAACAACATTTTATATAGAGGGTTTGGTACCATCCACGGTTTCAGGTATCCACTGGGGGTCTTGAAACATTCCCTGTCGGTAAGGGGGAAGGACTATTGTATTACTCTCTGATGCTATAGAGAAAATATTTGCTGATCCCTGAAGTAGAGTAGTGGTTCTAAAACTATCATGAATCAGAATCACGTGGAGGACTTGTTAACTCACAAATATCTTTGTCACATTCCCAGAGTGATCCAGTATGTCTGGTATGGAGGCTGAGAATTTGCATTTGTTGTAAATTTCCAAGTGATACTGATGCTCTTGACTCTTGGATCATACATTGAAAATCACCAATCTAGATCAATCTCTACATTGCAGGAAACTGAAGCCCAAGAAATTATGTCACCATGCCCAAGTCACATTTATGAAGTGGTAGAACCATAGTTTAAATAGAGCTTTTGGCTTCAGCCTTAGAATTCTTTTCAGCTGAGCAAAAATTTTACTGGCCTAATGAATTATATGCAGACTTGTAATGAATTAAGAGAGAAAATTCAAAATGAAATCCATTTGTCTGTAGAACAATGTCTCAAGGGTGTAAAACTTATCATTCTGTAGGCCTAATGACTTTTGAAAGCCGTTTTCAAGGCTATATTAAAAAATCATTAGATCTGTTCTTAAATTCATCAGCCTGTATGTAACATGTGTATGGCCCAGAATCAATAAGACCATGGGGAAAATACCTATGCAGTGAGTCCTATATGGCAGCTTATTAATCTAATGAGATGGTTTCATACTGATGTCGACAAAATCATCAGCTGGCATACTGGTTCTCTTTCTCATAGTGTCTTTCCTCATCTTCCAAATAAACACTCTGAAGAAATCTAAAAATTAAAAAAAAATCTTTGAAAAATCTAAGTAGAGAGCTTGTTAATTTTGCCAGGATCACAGAGCTTTTTTTTAAAATTAATTTCCACCCAAAGTCAGTGGCCTTGGTCTTGACATGCTAATGCAAATTTCCTCTTGCTTTCGCTGGGAGATGGAAGAATGAATTACTTCATGTATTTTCATAATATAAATTTAAGTCTCAAATCCTTTCCACAGAAAATTAAACAATGTATTCCTATTGTAATTTCTGGCTTGTTAGTCCTTACAGGGTAAAGGGGGAAATCCTTACCTAATATGACTGAAAAGAGAAAATGAATGGGATCCATATAATGAGTATAATGACCCTGAGCATAAATGTAAACACAGGTGATGTCGACCCATCTCATGACCAAATGGTTGTTAACAAAGAGTGCCCATTCTATGTTAAGAGAAATTGCCATACATAATGTTCTTCCCATGATAATAGTTCTGTATTTTCCCCACAAATGTACTATGTGCCTGACAACATTCTGAGCACTTTAATTTTTTTAATCTTTCCAAGAACTCCATGCAATAAATATAATTACTATTTGCATTGTCTCCATAAGAAATGAAAAATAAAAAAGAAATTGGGCTAGAATTACCCTAGAGTGGTGGTTCTCAATGGGTAGGGGTAAGCATTTTGTCCCCCAGGAGATGTCTGTCAATGTCTAGAGATAGTTTTGGCTGTCACAGCTGTAGAAGGAGAAGTAGAAAGGGCATCTTGTGGGTAGAGGCCAGAGGTGCTGATAAACATCCTACAATACCCAAGACAGACCCCTCACAACAATTACTTGTCCCAAAATATCAATACTTAGATGAGAAGTTCTGTTCTACGGGCTTTGTTTTTCACTTCTACAGTATACAATTAGAAGGACCAAAACTCTTCTCGTGCCTGAAAGTTATTTTATGTACAAATTTAGCAGTTGCTAATTACCTTTCTAGTGTCTGTTTTCAGCTGTAGAATTTGTCCTGTGTTTGTTAAGTTGGCACACTCCAAGTATCTTCTCCATAAACTAAAACTCACTTTTAATTCCAGATTCTGTAACTGGAGAAACTAAGAACAAAATAATAACACTTTATGATTTTGAAAGGTAAGCTTCTAACTTTCCTTTCTGTTTTATTTTATTAAAAAACAATGAGATTGTGGATGACCAAAGATTTTCCCCAAAACAGTTCTTATATGAGTACTTTTTCAAGTATCTCCTCCCACTGACACATTGATGAAACAGTTTGCTTTCTCTAGATTAGTTTCTGGAAAGTGTTAGCTCACAGTAGGGGGAAAATGTTCATATCTTAGTGTACACTTCTAATGAAGGATGAATTGCATTATGGTTTAGCAAAAGGTGTATATCACTTTTTCACAAACAGTACACTTTGATCCTCATTATATCTTAGAGGAGCTGTTTCCTATACCACAAGCATGCCTATTTTAAACAACTTATGAAAAGAAAAATCCTAGAACAATATAAGTGATAAGTATTTTCCTCATTCTTTTTTATTTCTATAGAAATGCTTTTAGTGTGGGAGTGTTGTGGACATAGCATTTGTGAAGGTCAGAAACGTACATATTATCCTTGACTATAAACAAGAGAGATGATGGGTTAGCTAATGGCTCAGATCTCAGAAAGGGAAGGTGCAATAGATAACATGACACTCCCTACGGACCCACAGCCTTTCCATTGTTTCAAAGTCTGTACTTAACTCAGAATGAGCTGAATTCAAGAATTAGCTCTCTTTGGGTCTGAGGGTCAAATTCTGAGCCTGAGTTATTACCATAAGTATAGAAAATTATTTAGATACCAGGAGTAGAACATTGATTTAGTAGTTGAGAGCTCTAAGGAAGTACAGACAACAGAGAATGAAGAAACATAATTTCCTTTCAGGGACACTCGCTAGAAGCTGATAGTTGTACAACTGTTTATGGTCTGTATTACTTTTTTTCTTATTCCTTTTCTTGAGACATAATATCCTTTCATTTTCTGCTTTCTCTGCCCTGGTGTTTATTTCATTTTTTCCCTTTTCTGGCATTCCCCACCCCCACAACACTGTACTGAGGAGATTTAACCCAAGAAAGGAAAACCGAGGATGATAGAATTCACTGATATATAATCAGTTTTATATAAACTAGTAAGAGGATAAGGCAAAAGAAAATTCATTTGTCTATAGAGTATCATCACAGGTTGGGAACTAGTTAGTTTTCACATGGCCTACAAAATGATTGAGAGAAAACATTTTTTTCTACAGTCTTAGGAAATAGCATTAATATGTCTCTTTGTTTTATTACTTCTCACTTTGTGTAGAAAAAAAAAGACCTTACAACTTTGCTAAATGTTATTTGTAAATCAAAGAGATCATCCTGGAGATGCTCTTTCAAATTCCCCATTAAGATTATTCTAGTTCAGCCTACCTTTTGTATTTGTGGATAAAACTGAAAAAAAATTCAGTCCAGCTTTAATACTTGTGGCAATTATAAAGCTGCATAGCTCAGTGAACTACACACTCTGGCAGGGAGAGAAATAATCTGGCTCAGATACTCCTACTATAAAACTCCCATTGATTTTAGTGTACAGAGAATCTGGCCCTCAATTTTTTTCTCCACAATCTTTCCTTCATTATATAGCCAGAAAGGTGAGGTGAATTTCCTGAATATGTTTCTTTCGTTATTGAATTGTACAAACTAGTGGTTCTTTGAAAGGTAGATGTCATTTAGCATAATTACATATTACTATACTCTCTACTCATGCACATCGTGCATCTCGTTGAACTAAAATTATAGCAAATGTTAATTGAAAGATTCTATTGGAAAACATGGTAAAACAGTCATCAGAAGCTTACTAATGTTAATGTATATGTCTATATACTTTAAAAGCATTAAACATTTCAGTCAGAAGCAACCAGACTACTTGTGTATAGACTACTGTGCTTCATAGTCACATTTAAAAGAAGTCTTCACTTAATTCCATCAAATCAAACAGGATACTACCAGTAAGATTATTTATTTTGCATATACTGTGACATGAAATAGCATGCATTATTTTCTCAAAAAAAATGGAAGTGTCTTACATACAATCGCATTTAGGTAGTTACTAAGATGACATAATTTATAGCACTTCTACCTACATGAACAATATCTAGCAATAATGTAAGAATTATGTTATACACAATATATTCAAAGAACGGCTCAATAGTTCATGACAATATCTAAAATATGCCTTTTAGAGAACTAAGAAAACCCCCTTTTGTTTAGATTTTACTATTTTGATGCAAAGAGACTGTGCTGTTGTTTGCAGTTTCATGGTGATATTTAATAATCCAATGGACACACTGAAATCTGTTATTTTAAAATTTTTTTAAAAAGATTTATTTATTTATTTATTTCACAGAGGGAGAGATCACAAGTAGGCAGAGAGGCAGGCAGAGAGAGAGGAGGAAGCAGGCTCCCTGCTGAGCAGGGAGCCCAATGCGGGCCTCGATCCCAGGACCCTGAGATCATGACCTGAGCCAAAGGCAGAGGTTTTAACCCACTGAGCCACCCAGGCGCCCTGAAATCTGTTATTATATAAGATCATTTCCATAGTGTTTCAGGGTATCCTGCTTGGGCAGGGACCCTCAAAATGTATCTGAAATAGTGCCTACAATGAATGGTATAAGTGGTCTGAAAAGTTGTGTTTTTCTTTTCCTTTAAATTCTGAAAGGTGAATAAAGAACTGGAGTTGTATAGTGAAGGCAGAAACTGATACACTTCTGACATAGTCATATTCAAAATTTCATTAGAACTACCAAAGAGTAGGAAAAAAAATGTACTAGATGCTTAAAGTAGTATCTCATTTGTAAATTTAATGGTCTGGGGAAAAGGTATTTCTGTCAAAAAAAATTAAAGACAGAAATACCCTCTTTAAATTAGAATGTGCTTGAAAATCAACCAATCAAAATCAATCAATATTTATTATTTAAATAAAGTAAAAATATTTGACTATTTTTTAATGTTCTCAGGGTTCTAAAAAATACTTACAATAAAAAGACCCATTTTTTCAGATTTTCAGTTCAGAATAATCCTTGTCTTATATTATTATTTTAATAATAACAGGGTATATCAAACTAGCTTAAGTACTAAGTTCACAGTCCATGATTTGAACTCAAGGAGAAACTGCCAAAATGTCATTTTCCATTTACCACTTTTAGAACTGTTTTTTGTGATCATATGAGGTAGTTCAGTAAGCATATCATATTAAATCTTTTCAACAAAAAGAACTCTTTATTACATATTCATACACTGCACAGAATAGCTCAGGCCTTCATTTTCCTGGTTATTCAAATAAAATTGAAGTTGCTAAATATATATACATATATATTAATTGTGGAAACTAATTTGCAGTCAAAGTGTCTCTGCATGTTATGTATCATATCACTAGCTTATTTTATGGTTGAGCAACAAGCTAAAAAATAGGATTTATAACAGAAATGCTTACAACCTCTTAACTATGGCACTGTGAACAGCAATATAATAATATATTGTAGCAGTAAACACACAATCAATAGCAGCTCATTAAAGTCAGAAGCATCAATTTAATCAGGAGAATCTAAATGTTTTCAATGATCAGTGGAAGGTCTTGTCCATCAATGTCCAGTTCAGTTCTTAAGTTGCTTCTGACAAGTTACAATGGGTTTCATTAAGAGACTTGTGTGGAAGTTAAGTGAAGGCCATTTGTCATTTTAATATATGATCAATACAATCCATAACCAGTGTTCAGATTCATTTACTGAAGGAAAAAGGAGGAGGTCAATGTACAACCCCAGTGACCTGCATATTATTTCCCATAGCTCTCTTCAAAACAAAAGTGACTTCTCCAACAGTCTCACTCACACAAAACTAAATATGACCATTCATAGGCTGAAGTAAACTATGATGTATTTTTTTAACTTCTACTTTTTTTCTTATTAATTTCTCTTTTCTCTGGCTCAAAGGTATAATCCAAGAGAATACCACTTGGCTTAAGTGAACACAAGGCTTTAAGTTCTTTAACACTTAAAAATATTGGCTCCTCTACCAAAGCCTCTTACACATAGAACACAAATAACCGTTAGGCCAGCCTACCAAAATACTAAAAATGGATGTGTAGATGATGACCATTCATATATGTGCTAATGACTCAAGGAGCCAAATCCTATTATTTGTGAGATTTTGAGATACTGTATTAATGAAGTTATGAGAGAAGTATTTTTGTTTAAATGGAATGTTATCTTCACCAAGACAATCAGTGTTGCCCTTAAAATCTACTGTAAGAATAATTATTGAGTAATTAAGCAATATTATAGTAAACTCTGAATAAGTTCAAAATGTGACCTGAATCTTTGATAGACAACTTGGGTATTGAAACTATGCCACACGGGGTGCCTGGGTGGCTCAGTGGGTTAAGCCTCTGCCTTCGGCTCAGGGTCATGATCTCAGGGTCCTGGGATCTCGGGCCCTGCATAGGGCTCTCTGCTCAGCAGGGAGCCTGCTTCCTCCTCTCTCTGCCTGCCTCTCTGCCTACTTGTAATCTCTCTCTCTGTGTCAAATAAATAAATAAAATCTTAAAAAAAACCCCACAAAAACAACAACTATGCCACACAAACAGAAGGCAGATGGAAAAACCTGTGAATTCCTCTGCCTTTAGAGGTACCTGTAAATGGACTACTGGGAAGATGCATCATGTCCATGATTATTTGGTGAGAGAACTACTCAGAATAAAATCCAACTAAAAATTAAATAAATGTAGATGGCTATAAAAAATATTGTTCTCTAAGATTATAAAAAATTACTTCAAATTACAGTGAGCAAAATATTTATTTTGAAGTTAGTTGGTTTTGCAGAAAGACCAAATATAGTTAGTATTAAATATTTAAAATTTCAGATGAAAACTGATGTATCCCTATTAAGTACCTCTTACACAGCTATTCTATTTACCATGGTTCAATTTTCAGTATTATAAAGTTAGGTATATGTGCTGAGTCAATACTCCATTTTGAAGAAACAATTGGATGACAGATTGGGGACCAATATTTGTATTGTTGGACTAGTGACAGATAAAATAAGCATCCTAGAACTGAGAACTCAAAAAAAAAACTGATTAAATATAACTAATATATTAAACAAGATGTATTTTTTTCTAAAGCCTTAATTATGTTCCTCAGAAACGCTGAATGCTTTTGGAATTCTTTAAATACATAAATTATGAGTTTAAATTTATAAAAAGATGTCAATTAAAAAGAAAAAATCAGGGGCACCTGGGTGGCTCAGTGGGTTAAGCCTCTGCCTTCAGCTCAGCCATGATCTCAGGGTCCTGGGATTGGGGCCCGCATCAGGCTCTCTGCTCAGCGGGGATCCTGCTTCCTCCTCTCCCTCTGCCTGCCTCTCAGCCTACTTGTGATCTCTTTCTCTCTGTCAAATAAATAAAATCTTTAAAAATAAATAAATAGAAAGAAAAAATCAGTCATATTTTTAAATAATTCAAAGAATGGCTTAGAGTGTAAGCTGCTTAAAGGGAAACTCTGTTTAACTCGACACTTGCAGAATCCTTGTATATAAATAGCATGCCTTTGAAAAATGTAACTATTAGTTTATACTTGTTGATGATCAGCCTAGAGAGTTTTAAAAATGCCTGCCACCTGTCAGGAATAACTAGAGTTAAGAACTGTATGTTCATGATCAATGAAGTGAATAATAGTGGTAAGCAAGACTAGCCAAGGACTTATAAATAAATGCTATTTTACCTTCATGACCAGAGAATTCAGCTTGTTCAGAAAGGCAATGCCATCTGGGGTGGCAAGCTGGCTGGAGGGAAGTTTTCGAGACCATGCCAAATCTCTATAAACCATATGAATCCAAGTTATGAAGAAAAGAAACACACAGTTATTTCAGACCAAAGCTTTACCAAGAGACCTTCTGCATCACTGATTCCAGAGGACTGGGATTCAAAATAATCGTTCTTATGTGACTTAACATTTTCAAAGGTGCCAGGTATGGTGTAGAAATGCATCCAGTGTGTGGAAAAGTCAAAGATGTTAAAATATGAAGAGCTTGTGGTGTTTGCTACTGGCATCTCAAAGCATAAATCACTACTCAGAAGACTTCAGTAAAAAGACCTGCATTGTGTCTGTGTTGGATTAATAGAGTCCTGTTTTGTTTTGGGCATTTTCCCCATATAAACAGGATCATTCTAATATGAGATGTTGATCAACATCATAGACCAAAATTTCAAATGGAATGCCAAGTGGCCAGAAAAATAACTTTGCTATTTTCATAAGTAAAGCATCCTAAATATATCTGTATTATCAGTAATAGTTTCAGTAATTTACAGTTATGACTTATTTTATTATAAATCACAGGATACAAGAAGGAATGACAAGGCAGTAGTCCTCAGCTAAATGACAGTACAATAGGGAGAAGTGGTAAACACAGTTCCAAAACATGAACACATTCATACATTCTGTGGGATAGACATCTATATATCTGTGTATGTGTCTCTGTGTGTATACAAATAAATTGTCACTTTCTTTTTTTCCCCCCAGCCCAGAGATTTGCTGCAGACTGAATTTGGCTTATTCTCTAGACCCTCACTCTCTTCATTCTCTGCTACCCACTGCTATGGCTTTACTGACATTCTTTTTCAATCTGGATCTCTATCCTCCTTCCCCACTGTGTCCACAGCTACACTGAGGCCAGGGACATTTCTGAAGTACAAATTTTAGATCGTGGTTCTTCCCAGTTTAAAACTCTCTCATTACAGGACAGTATCTCCATCAGGGTAGACAAACTTCCTTTACAGAGCCCCCAATAGCCAATCTAGCTTCATCTTGTACGATAGGAAGCTGTGCTATATTTACATGTTATTCTGGAAGTTCTATTAAATGTCAAGTTACATTGTGCTCCTCAGTTTTTGTTTGCAGTGTTATGACATCTGGAAAACCCCTTCTCATGCTTTCTGTTGACATTCTTTCCCATTCCTGGAGGGAACAGGAGAGAGGGTACATATTCCTCTCTCTAGACACCTCATTTAACATCTCCCTTCCAAATTCTCCCATTTATCTCCAGAAGCAGAACTAACCACTGTCTCATTGGTGCCCACAATGGAATATATAGATACTTCTAACATCATAAGCAAAAGATGCCATTATACTTTCTCACTTGTACGTCTGTGATTACTGGACTGAAAGCTCCTTGAGAGGTAAAAATTAGTTTATCAAACTTTTTAATCTCAGCACTTGGCATAAATTAAGCTCACAGTGAATCCTGACTGACAGGAATTAGTTGATTAGATCATACAACAAATAAAAAGTGGAAGTTAACTCTATAGTAACAACAACAACAGAAAGGACTACTACTACCATAGTATTATTAACATCTGTCAATATGTAGGGATCTTTACTTTAAAATTATTATTTGAGTATATTTGCTACTTAAAGTTTAACCCAAATATATGCTAATTCTTTATTCACAGATTCACTTGACTCATTTTCTTCATTTTTACTTACACTCTTTATGGATTTTCATTGACAAATTACACCTACTCCAAATCAAAAGACATTTTGTTGAAATTTTTTACTTCCTCACTCTGATTCATCTTAAGAACAATTATAATAATCAAGGAGAGCGTTAGTTATTAGCTCTTTGCAGGTATATCCAAAATCTAGATCTTTAGCATTGACCTTTCCCCTTAAATCCCTAATATAATTGCTGTTTCCTAAATATCTCTACCTGGATGGTCAACAGAACCCCAGGCCAAGTGTCAAAATAAAAAATCATTTTTACCAAAAAACTTCACACTTCTCTATGATAATGGCTGCATTATTCTTTAAACACTCTATAGTATCCCCTAAAAAGATAAGCCTCTAAATATTATAGCTATACCTTAACAAGTCTTTCCTTTTGTCCTCTCTTTCCTATCTTCATTTGTTCCACTTCACTTCAGATACTCATTACCTCTTAACTAGTTGGAATTACCTATTAGAATTAACTCCCAGATTGCCTCCCTGTTCTGAAATCTCCCTGCTGTAATAAAGTCTATGATGCTAGATTAATCTCTCGAAAGTACAATTTGGATTGTGACGTTCAAGTTCAAAACTCTTGTTTAGGTTTCCATTTCCTACCTACAGACTCAAACCAGCCAATACTAAAGAACCTCTAAAATCTTTCCTCAGTCTACTTTTTCAGGATTTTAGTTTAGCACTTTTCCCACTAGAGATGAATGCATTTATTAATGCAATAAACTTTTATTGAATTTTCCCTGGTAGAAGGAATGGTCTTAGGCAGAAATGGAAATAAGCATATGAATCAGGTGGCTTTTACCTTTGAGGATCTTATTCTGGAACGGGGGTTATAACATATACGTTTTCACAAACATAGGTGCATAAATAATTGTTTATACTAAAGTTAGTAAAACTAGTAAGGCCTATACAACTGATAGAGATTATGTAAAGAGAAAATGCCTGCCTCTGAATTTTAAAAATGAAATAGATTTACAAATATTTGAGAGGAAGGGGAAGGCTATTTTGGTATTTGGACATTTTTTTTCCCAATGCATTCTACCTACTTTACAACTCAAGCAAAATCCCAAATAACACAACTAACAAAATGGGCAAAAGTCCTGAATAGACATTTTTCCAAAGAAGCAGCAGGCACAGGAAAAGATGTTCAACACCATTAATTATCAGGGAAATACAAATCAAATCTACAATGAATAGATTACCTTACACTTGTCAGAATAGCTATTACCATATGTGGGATTTAAGAAATAAAGCAGATGAACATAGGGAGGAAAAAGAGAAAGGCAAACCAAGAAACAGACTCTTAACTATAGAGAAAAACTGAAGGTTATTGGAGGTGGGTGGGGGGATGGGCTAAAAGGGTGATGAGGATTAAGGAGGTCGCTTATGATAAGCACTGGGTGTTGTATGAAGTGATGAATCACTAAATTCTACACCTGAAATTAACTGTATGTTAACTGTATGTTAACTGAAGTTAACTAACTGAAATATAAATAAAAACTAAAAAAAAAGACAAGAAATACAAGTATTAGGAAGGTTGTGGAAAAAAAAAAGAACTCTCATGTACTGGTAGTAGGAATGTAACTTGGTACAGTCCCTATGGAACACAGTATGGAGCTTCTTCAAAAAATTAAAAATAAAACTACCAAATGATCTAGCAATCCCATTTCTGAGTATGTGTTCAAAGGAAGTAATATCACAATTTTGAAGAGATATCTGCATTTCCCTGTTCATTGTAGAATTATCCACAATAACTATGATATGTAAATAATCTAAATGTCTTTGGGGGACACCTGAATGCATAAAGTTATATATATATGTAAATGTATATATACACACACATATATACATATACAAATAAATACGATATACATATACACATCTTTTAAAAAGAAGGAAATCTTGCCATTTTTGACAACATGGATGAAACTCAAAAACACTATGCTAAGTGAAATAAGCCAGACACAGAAAGGTAACTATTACATGATCTCACTTTTATGTGAATCCTTAAAGGAAATATAAGACCCTAAAGAGTAGAGTAGTGGTTATGAGAGGCTGGGGTGTAAAGGGAAAGGAAAGATTAAAGAAGGAAGAATGGCAGTTAACACGGCCCGAGAGGGAGAAGGTGATGGGGAGTTACTATTTAATGGGTATAGAGTTTTAGTTCTGCACTAAGAAAACGGTTCTGATAATGAATGATGGCTGTACAATAACTTGAATGTACTTAATACTACTGGACTGTATACTTAAGATAGAAAATCTTATGTGCATTTTACCACAATAAAATCAGAAAAAAGTATTCTACTAGTTTTTGATTCCCAATTACACAGTCCCTTGCTTTAGGCAAACTACAATAGACAACTATTTCCTTAACAGTTTCCTACCTCTGCATTTGTTTATTATAGGGTTGCAGTTCTGAAGCACCTCCATGTATCGATATCCAGTCTTTCAGGAGTAGTCCAAAGTCAAGCATGAAGTCTTCTCTGTGCTCCCCGCCCATGTAGCTCTAATACAAAGATTGATAAACCTATACCTTCTTCACAGTTGAGTCTTTCAATGCCTAATCTAGTATCTTGGGCCTACCAAGCATTTGATATATGCTTACATTTATTTATTCAGTAGATATTCAATGCATACTTATTTCATACTGGGCACTCTTCGATAGCCAGGGAAACAGCTAAGAACACAGTAACAAAACATCTGCCATGTAGTGCTCACATTAGAGAATAAAGTAAGTGAGATAGACAATGGCAAATGGACAAATGAATATTAAACACTTATTCATTCAATTGATAAATGCTGGTAAAAAATGAAGCAGGGTACAAGATGAAAGGAGGTGTCAGAGTATAGGGTACTTGATTTATGCAACTGGTCAGAGAAATTTCAGAATGAGGTGACATTTGATACAGAAACGTACAGAAAATGGGGGAATAAGCTCAGTGAATATCTAAGAGAAGAGAATTTCATTCAGATAGTGGGTACACCAGGTGCAAACACTCTGAGAAAGCGGATGCTTGGCACATTTGAAGAACAGCAAAGGTCACTATGACTAGAGCAGAAGGGGCAAGGAAGGTATGCAGAAGATAAGGAATGAGGATTAGCAGAGGAGGCTTATGGACCTTATGGAATAAATAATATGGAAGTCATTGGTGACTTTGAAAATAGATAAAACATATTGTGTGGATTTTCAGGAATTAGTGGAGAAAAAATTAAAAAAAAGAATAGCATCTTTTAGCATTTTTGCTCTAAAGGAAACAGAAAAGTGGGGCAAGAAGTGAAGAGAAGTGTTGGATCAGGCATTATTATTATTTTTTTTTAGGATGGAAGTAATAATAGCAATCTTAAAGGGATATTCCAGAAGAGAGAAAAAATTGATGGTGCTGAAGAAAGATGATGTAATAATAGTCTTGAAAAGGTGAGAGAAAATGGGATTTAGATCACAAATATGCTGCCATCATGTTCAGTTCATTCAAAGAAACTGAAAAGAGGCAGACTACATGATCCAGAGACAGAGAAATGAAAAGATGTGAGATGAACTTGCAGGAAGTCTCATCTGACTGCTCCTCTTCATTGAATGATCTGAAAGTATAGGTTTAAGAATGTTGTTCCTGTTTTTTAAGAAATAAAAAACAAAATCTACCAGTGGCTACAACATTCTGACTCCAACTCTAAATTTCTCCTTATGCTCTTCAACTCTTAGGTCAATTATTGTTTATCCTTATCTAATTAAACATATTTCTAAATGTCAATTATTGTTTATCCTTATCTAATTAAACATACTTCTAAATCTCAGTTTAAATCTAGCTCTGTTCCAGGCACACTAATTTGTCAGCTGATTGTCCAGCTGGAAATCTTTAAATTTAGACTGGAGAGTGAACACTCTGAAGTATCTATTACTTTATACAGATAAATTTGTTAAAAACAGAGAACAGAGACATATGTTTACATATAAATAAGGGCATTGCATGTGTACTTAGAAGTCTGTAATGACCTGCCAAATTAACATTTCATGTGGCAGCAGTAAATCAGTTTTTTGAGACTAAATACTATGAAAGTGAATTATAGCCAGCAAAATCATAATTCATATAATGTAATCTTCAGAGCTATTATGACAAGGCAAGGACCCCCCAAAAAGTCTATTCCTGTGGCTTTTAACAGACATCTGAGTAAAAGAGTATCATGGCCCAATAAGCTTGAAAATTTTTAAGTTAAACTGTGGACTTCACTCCTGGACTTCTGTGAGTCTTTAGTCTGCTTTATGTATGTAAATTCTCAGGAGGGGGATAGGCCATGCATGGCTTCTCAAACCTGCTGGACCATGTAACCTCTCTTCCATGGAAGACCCTACAGGATTACCTATCTACAGAATATACTTTGAGAAATGCTGGGTAATGTGATATTTGCTTGAGAAACAAAATAGTATAAGCAAAAATAAAATATTCCCTTGAATTATGAGCATAATAAATTGGTCTTATAAAAAAAGCTTTCACATTTAAGTTGTCATTTTTAATAGTTGTCCTTTTTTGCTTTTCACTAAATATTATTCTCCCTTTACACTCAGCATATCTTTAACATTACTTACAACATGATCATTGCCTAATAGATCCATCTCCATATATGTGTGTTTTCTCAAACTTTTGATATTTGAAATAATTCATCAATAGAGTATCTGAAGGAAAGTCAATGAAAAATTAAGTTTGAAATGCATTAAAAATATCAGTGCTAATCTCGATATCTAGAAATACTATGATAGAAATACTATCTAGAAATACTTATAATGATAAGCTGCCATCCTTTATACTTTTTAAGAAGTGGTCTTTACTATTGAACAGCTGTAATTATTAAGAATGCTTACAATTATAATAATAATTATATAATTATGCTTAGCAGTCTCAGGTCTTTGGAAAAGGTAAAAAAAAATGTCAAAGAGCTGAGATTGATTCATAGAGTGCAAGATATATTTAAGGATGGTTGTAGTCAATGTCATTCCTTGAACTAATATAGTCTAGAGTCACATACTTATATTTCCAAACTACTGGAAGGGCTACTTTTAGGAAAACATATCACTTTTCATTCTAGGATTAGATTCAAAGGGTGGTATTTATTGTTGAGTGTTACTAATACTCTAGATTCAAAGGCATCAGTAAAAAACACATTTCTGCACTGTTCAAAGATAAAAAATATATGAGGCAATACAAGTTGTAAGTTTTATCTAAGTAAAAACTAAACTTTCATTCAAACTTGCTACATTGCTAGTTTTAATTTTACAAAGAATCTGATATCCTGTTTAAGGCACAACTGATGTGATGCGATAAAGTGATTGTCCAGGTATCTTCTGGTTTAGATATTTCTTTTGTCAGACTTAGTGTGCAATTTCAAATAGGCCTGAGGGTGAAGCTGATTTACAAATACCAGAGAAGTATGAGCTGCTCAGTGATTATATCTTCCTTGTGCTTTTTTTTCTTAACTATTTTAGTTGTAGTTTTATATAATCATGGAGGAAATTCAACTTAATTCAGTATATATTTGAGTACCCACTGGGCCCAGGTACTAGAGATAAAGACATGAAAATAAATATTTCCTACATGTGAGTGGTCAGTAATCTAGTTAGACAGATATTTCACAATGTAGGTACAGAAGGATGGACTATTATAAAATGTGAGGAATGCTATGTTATTGCTGTGGAAGTAAAGAAGAAGTGATTTTTGTCTCCAGTCAGTGAAATAATTACAGAGGTGGCATTTGAATAGGTGCTTAAAATGTTAGCCCTGTCTCAAACCCAGTATCTTAGCAAGAAGTGATTGATTATTGATAGAAAAATATAGCCTATGTACTTGTGAACTTCATCATTTAATTCTTTCATTTATTCATTAATTCAGTCTATTAATCATTAAATCTGTATTTAATGAGTATATATTACATATTAGACAGATTTTAATAGGCTATAGTCATAAGACTGAACAAGATAGGTAAGGGTTGTAATCCCAGGTAAATTATATTCTGGGGGCAAGGAGAGAGTGCAAAAGCAGATAAGAAACATGTATAGAGATAAATACAGAGATAATTTTAGACTGAGATAAATTCAGTGGAGGATCTCAATAGGATTATATTAGAGTATTTTGTCAATGCATGAAGAGCTGCATTCACTAGAGAGGTTAAGAACACCTTATTTGAGAAAGTGACCCTAGTGTGGACCTTACAGAGTATGAGATGGAGCCAGTGAGCCAAAGGCGGTGTGAGGAGGTAGGGGAAAATGTTCAGGACAAAGGGAACATCAAGTTCAATGGCTCCCAGGAGCACAATGCAAGAACCTGATGCAGAAGGGGGTGGGGAAATAAATTGATCTTGGAGATACAGAAAGGAACTAGGATAGAATGCAGTCCAGACTACAACAGGGATGTTAGTTCCATTCTACTTTCAATGTGGTGCAGGTATGGGAAAGACTTATTTATATTTTATATTTATATTTATATTTTGTAAAGGTAATTTTGGGTGTTCCAAGGAGAATGCATTCAGATGGGGAATAAAAGTGTGAGCAGGACATCCAATTTGGAAGCAATTCGTACTTCAAAAAAAGAAAAAAAAAAGATGGTGGCTTCCTTTAAAGTGGTGGCAGTGGAAATAAAAGTATAAAAACTGAAAATACAACTTGTTGGTAGATCAAAAAGACTATCCAGATGGGTTAGAGAAGAGGAGATGGTGTGGGAGACAGCGGAAGAGAAAGAGAATCAAACAATATACATATATTTGTTTGAAGAACTAGGTAAAAGGTGATAGAGTTCTGAGACGAGGAAGTCTGGGTGAGCAGCACTTGTATGTTCCTGGATTTCAGCATACTCATATTACAGAGTTTATCACTTAGCTATTTATAGTGGAGACCCCATTACTACATACAACAACCTTTTTCACATCACAGCTCATACATAGGGGTACCTCTGAATGACAAGCACTGAGATAGGTGCATTACTTACATTTTCTCATTTAATCTTTACAATAAAAACCATGATGAAGACAATGTTTTAATCACTGATATAGAGATAAGGAGGCTGATATATAGTGAAGCTCTGCAATTTGCTTTTGTCGATTCAGGGAATGGGTATCAAGAATTGGATCTTAATCCAGGCCTGGATCTAGTTCCAGACATGGGCTTGGGCTTGTTTAGAAAAGTATGATGTGGGTAACGCTCCTCTTTCAATTTTCTCATGGACAGAACCAACTCTGTGCAGCACTTTGTAGCTTGAGTATATCATAGTATTTTTTCATTCAGTGGAGTTCTCACAAACTCTGAAGTATATATTAAATTTGAAAGAAGAGGGAATGGATACCAAAAATTTTAATGTAATTAACCAGTCACACTATGAAAAAAAAAAGAGAGAATCAGTATTTAAACAAAGCCCTTTAGATATGATAGTCTATACTCATTCCCTAATATAGGGTATTGGGTTGAAATCTTGGCTAAGTAAGGCTTGAGTCCAATAGGAAAGTGACAGCCCAGAAGGAAAATATAGTCAAGTATGCATTATTTTCTTGATGCTGTAGTGGTAAAAGCAAAGGAATCTGTGAAATAAACAGAAATTTATTTTAACTAGATGGTTGTATTTTAAAATATCTTTGTGCTAATTTAAACAATGGGAAAATCAAAGCTCTTTGAGAGTTTGTAAGGACTACAAATGCTATAATATATATGTATTTTGCTTGATTTTTTAAGCAAATATTTTTCTGTGCATTTGTCAACAATAGGTAGTTAAAAGAGAATTTGATGAAAGAGCCTATTGCTGATTCTAAAGCACACGTAGAAAGATAAAACACTGTCATGCCTGTGTTTTTCCTTTATGTATTCCTATATAATATAAATTATTAATAATAAAATAGCATATAGGGCGCCTGGGTGGCTCAGTGGGTTAATGCCTCTGCTTTCGGCTCAGGTCATGATCTCAGGGTCCTGGGATCGAGGCCCGCATCGGGCTCCCTGCTCAGCAGGGAGCCTGCTTCCCCCTCTCTCTCTCTGCCTGCCTCTCTGCCTCCTTGTGATCTCTCTCCCTCTGTGAAATAAATAAATAAAATCTTTAAAAAAATAAAATAAAATAAAATAAAATAGCATATATTTTTAAAATGTTGCTGTAGTGATTCATTTTCTGTGAATGTTTATATGGTTTGCAATTGTATTTTATGTAGAATAGAGAAAAATACTAACAAAGTTTTTTTTTTTTTTAAATAAGTTCTACACCCAAGGTGGGTCTAGAACTCAGGACCTGGAGACCAAGAGTCATATGTGCTACGACTGCACCACCGGGGTGCCCCAATACTAACAAAGTTAATGTTTTTAGGATGACTCCAAAATATTTGGGTTTGGATTAAAGTGTCATGGATATTTTTTTGTGGAAGAATCTGTGGAGAGCCACCTAAACTACAAGTTCTGCTTCACCAATTTGTTTTCCACTGGGGAGGGGGGGGAAACAAACAGAAAAGAGAGAGCATCAAGTACACCTAATCCTCTAATTTGAAAATAAAGCTATATTTTGTAAACATCAGAAAAACAGGGCTTTATATAGACTGTCAGTAAGAACAGAAGAATATGTAACTGGAAATGCTATAAATATTTTTAGAATATAATTCTACAAATTAAAAAAGTGTGTTTCTTTATCTTGTTTAATTTGGAATTGTCATTTTTATCCCATAAATCATTTTCTCTTTAAATATACGTAAAAACTGAGTATATAGTGTTTTATCTATATAAAGTGTGGTTTAATCACACATAGTATTTCCTATAATCATGCCTTCATCTTTGTTGTATTTGCTTTGTTGACATTACCAACACCTGTATTATCTGATAGGAATAGGAAGTGCAAATATGCACCAGTAGATCAGCCAGGGGTAACCTGGGAATGTGAGGGGAGCCAATCAGTCTCAGAGTCTCAGAAACTTAGAACTGGGAGTTACTGTGGAGACCTGGCCCACATTCATCCTTTCTATATGAAGAGGGAAGATCAGAGAGGACAAACAATCTGCCTAAGGCATAATGTGTTTGTGGCAGAGTGGTGTATGCTGACCACGGACCAATATCATCAAGCAAAATCTGAATAGAGATGTAGATAGAAACATAAAGGAGAGAAATCAATTACCAGGACACATTTTCCCTGCTGCCTCAACCATTCTCTAATAGTTGAAGAACAGCTCAGACCTTTAACACTTTCCAATTCTAGTAGCTAACACTTAGCAAAGCAATTTTCCACTATTTTAAATTATTTCCCAAATTTTTGCACAAAAGGTAAAAAATGAACAAAAACATCTTTTAAATAGAACTAATGGTCTGCTCTCACTTAACTAAATGTCCTGTTATAGCAATTTTACTGTTAAGAAAAAAAGTCCATAATGATATAAAAAGGGATAAAAAAAATTTATGTTTTACTGTTTAAAGATGAAATAAGACCCAAACAATCATCTTCTTATTTTGGAACTGTATGGAGAGTACCTATTGCCCTGAAAGAATTCAATCCTCAGAGAAATAAGAACTTTGACTGTAACAGCAAAAAAATCCTTACATTTGAAATTCTAAATATTGTCAGTATATCACATTCCCTTTTCATTATGTAAATACAGCTTGCATTTAATTTTCATACAACTTGTTTTAATCAATTCAACTGAACAAGATGAAGGTCACAGATCATGGAATATCTATCCCAAGCAACTTAACAAGGGCAGCATTCACTAAGTCATGGATGAATGATTTTGAGTAACAGTAGAAGTTTCAATTTCCTTTCTATCGGAACTAATGAATGAAAGACAAAATATTTTAAAACAAAGATGACGCATTTACCACAAAAAAGAGCCCCATTCCCTCAAATACAAGGAGAGAAAAAAAGATCAAATTCTAACATAATAAGGCAAATATTGTGCCTATGAGATTTTGAAGGTAAGCAAAATATTAGGTTTCAGTTAATCCTCTACATCTTCCCTTTGATATTGACAGTCTCCACAAGAATTTTATGTATCTATTCTTGATGCCATGAGTAGCTTCCACTGTGGTTTTTCAACTATTTCCACTTCCCTCATACTAAATTACACAATGACACTATCATTCTTTGTGATAAATTTGTACTGATTAATTACTGAGAGCAAGATTATCAAATGAAGAATCCTTCAGTTATTTTTCTGTATTGGTAAGGAAATTTTGGTTGCAAAAACAGCAACAGGATTTTGAGTGCTGGATAATTTCAGGAAAAGTGAAATTTTCCTTAGTTCTCAGACAGGATCTTAGGTGGAGAAATAAGAAGCTAAGAGCTAATTTGGAATGGGAAGAATAAACTCTCAAGATGAGAAAGAACCAGGAAACAGATGGTTATGTCAGGAAACATCTAAATAAGACACACAACACCCAAAGCACAAACAAATGGGTTATCAGAACAAGATAGTAGGGACAACCAGGTGAGTTCAGTGACAAATCAAGCCACTCTTCAGTAAATAGTGGAACAGTCTATGTAAGAAGGTGTTAAGAACTGATGGTTTTACTTTATCCATACTTTAAGATGCAAATTATCTTCCAGGACTTGTTTAGATAGGCATTACTTTAAACCTCAAAGTTTCTAAATCTTCTTTACTTTTTTTTCTTTCCTTATTCTGAGTTATACACATATATCTAGAATAGAACTTCCAAATTTGCAGAAGCTTAAAGAAGCTAAGAAAACAAATCAACAAATCAAAGTAACAATAAAATTAAATCAATAAACACAAATAACCATACTTGATAAAATTTAGATGCTACTCCTGATTTAAAAAAAAATAAAGTACAACAGTAATAAGAGAGAGATAGACAAGTATTATAAATAATAATTTTGAGGAAAAAGATAACAGAAAACCTCAAATAGTAATAAGTTTATGATTATGAAAGATTTTATGATGACATATTAAATTGTTTTTTGGATTTATTGGATTATAAATGATATACGAATGTGGTTTTTTAATTTCTAGTTTTTTTAAACGCTTAAATTAAGCTTTTATTTGGAACCCAGTAGAAGATGTTTTTGGAAACAAAGAGACAAATGCTTTTTCTTCTGATTTTTAATAGCCATAGCCAATACATATATTTATATTAAAATCAAAATTCAATAAAATGTATGCTTTCACCAAAATCTTAAATTCTCCCTCTCTGTACAGACATATCAAAACAGGTTTTTAGGACTTCCAGGGAAGATGGTGGAGTAGGAGGATTCTAAACTCACCTTGTCCCATGGATACAACTAGGTAACACCCACATCAGTGTAATAACCCAGAAAATGATCCAAAGAATGGAAGAACAGACTGTCTATAACTAAAAGCAGAGAAGAATCCACATAAAAATGGGTAGGAGGGCCAAAGGCATGGTTGGGAGCCGAATGACCTGTGAGGTTGTCCACAGGAGGGAGGGACACTACAGTCATGGAGAAGGGCGAGGAACAGGCACCATACCACACACAGCAGGCAAAGGGGACCACATGGAAGACAAATATCCATCACATTTGGCTTTGAAAACAAAGGAGCTTAACTTCATGAATTCTTACTATCAGTGGGGCTTAATACCTGGAACTTTAAATATCACTGGGCTCAGGTTTGGGAGAGCCAGCGGGCCATGGGTAACTGAGTCTCTGCACTCAAAGAGACAACATAACAAACAGTCCCTCTGAGATACAGCATGGAAGCAGCAGTTTCAAAAAATGCCAGCAGTATATGGGAATGAAATTTATTTACTGATCTCAGAACATGTTCTGGAGGACAGGGATCTTTAAGAGACTTCTCCAAGAACAAAAGAGCTGATAAGCACCATTCCCCCCAACCCTGCCCCCTGGCCTACATACACAGACACCTGTAAGAATGAACTTGATGTCAACTATCCCCATCTAGTTTACTAACAGCACATCCTTCCCTCAGCTCTTCTCCAGACCTGCCCCCTCCAACTCACCCTCAGCAGTTCTCCAAAGCAGCAACAGTTCTCCCACAATAGACTGGCTCAGGCAAACCTTGCTAACACCACATGCCTGGCCACTGAATCTGCGATGGACTGTCCCTTCTAACAGCCTTCAGTGGAATCCAAAGTAGTGCCACAAGTGTAGTAGTGTGCAAGCAGCCCCAACAGGGGGCAGCACTACTGGAAAGTGACTCCTGACCTAAGAAAATGGAAACATAATCACTCCAATTTGACTGTGGCCCTAAAAGTGGGCTGGAGGAATATATTTATCTGACTGAAACCCCTGCCCACCAACAAAATCTTCTCAGGGGACAATACAGGGACATTATCCTGCAGTTTGGTGTAACCATAGCTCTGGAAAATGCGTTGTCTGACCCAACTCAAAGCATAAAGGAGCCCCAGGCTGGCCCACTAAAACACAGGGACAAAACCCTTCCCACAACAGGCAGAGAGCCATGGAAGATGCCTGGACTGAAGGCAAATGTAACTCTGCCACAATGGCAGGGTGGACACAACACACAGGAGACACCCCTAAAGTGTTAGTTCCTGAGGAATAGGAGATACTCTACTACAGGAACTCTTCTTCATAAGATTGCTACTTCCAAGAGAAAGAGACATAGCTGGATTTCCTAACATGTAGAAACACAGAGAGTTAGACAAAATGAGGAGACAGAAAAATATGTCCCAAATGAAAGAACAGGAAAAAAACATACCAAGAGAGCAAAATGAAACAGAGATAAGTAATATGTCTGATAGGAAACATAAATGGTCATAATGCTCACTTGACTTGAGAAGAGTAGAGGACCTTGGTGAGAGCCTTAACAGGAAATAGAAAACATAAAAAAGAACCAATTAGAGACAATTTTGACTAAAATTACAGTAGAAGGAATACATAGTAGACTAGAGGAAGCAGAAGAATGAATCAACAACCTGGAGGACAGAGTAATGGAATGCAATCAAGATGAAGTAATAAAAATGAGAATAGTTTAAGGGAACTCAACACAATCAAGCATAGTAACATTCATATTATAGGGACCCAGAAGGAGAAGGGAGAGAAGAGAGGCCAGAAAATGTATTTGAGGAAAAAACAGCTGAAAAATCCCTAACTCTGGGGAAGGAAACAGAAGTCTAGATCCAGGAGGGACAAAGAGACCTCAGCAAAATCAATGAGGTACATCCAAGACAGATAGTAATCCAAAGAGCAAAATGTAACAATAAAGGGAGAATTTCAAAAGCAGCAAGAAAAAAAAGAAAACGGTCACATATAAGGGAAAACCCACGGGGCAATCAGTGGATTTTTCAGCAGAAACTTAGCAGGCCAGAGTGAGTGGCATGATGTATTCAAAGTGGTGAAAAGATAAAGCTTGCAATCAAGAATACTCTAACCAGTAAGGCTATCATTCAAAATAATAATAAGGCTATCATAATAATCGAAGGAGAGATAGAGTTTCCCAAACAAACAAAAGGTAAAGGAATTAATCACCATTAAGCTAGCTTTGTAAGAAATATTAAAGGGACTCTGGAAAGGAAAGATGCTAAGTAGGAGTAAGAAAATTAGGAAGCACAAAAGCAGTAAAATTAAGAATATGTGTAAAAATCTGTCAAGGGATTCACAAAATAAATGATGTAATATGACACCATATACATAAAATGGGGGGAGGAGAGGAGTAAAGAACTTAGTGCATTTAGAATGGGCTCAAAGTTAAGTGATTGTAACTTAAAATAGATTGCTATATTCATAAAATGTTATATATAAAACTAAACCACAAATCAAAATGAACCACAAATCAAAAACCAGTAATAGATGTACAAAAAACAACAGGAAAATAATCCACTAAAGAAAACCAGTAAACCATAAAGGAACAGAGTGATAAAGGGACAGAGAAGAACTACAAAACAACCATAAAACATGTAATGAAATGACAATAAATACATACCTATCAATAATTACTTTGAATGTAAATGAACTAAATACTCTAATAAAAAAAAGTAAGGTGATGGAAAGGATAAAATAGCAAGACCTATCTATATGGTTCCTATGAGACAGACTCATTTCAGACCTAAAGGCACATGCAGATAGAAAGTGAAGGAATTGACAAGTATTTGTCATGGAAATGAAGTGAAAAGAAATCTGGGGTAGTAATACTCTTATTGCACAAAATAGACTTTAAAAAAAGAGAATAAGAAGAGCCACAGAAGGACACTACAAAATCATAAAGAGCACAATTCAAAAAGAACATATAACAATTGTAAATATTTATACAGTCAACATGGGAACACTCAAATACTTGAAGCAGCTATTAACAAACATAAAAGAAGTAATCAATATTAATACGATAATAATAGAGGACTTTAATACCCTACTTAAATCAAAGGATAGATCATCTAAAAAAGCAACAAGGAAACAGTGGCTTTGAATGGTTCATTGGATCAGATGAATCTAGCTAGATTAATAACATTTTAACTTAAAATGGTAGAATACACATTCTTTTCAAGTGCCCATGGAACAGTCTCCAAAATGGGTCACCCACAAAAAAAAAGTCTCAACAAATTAAAAAAGATTGAAATAATAGTATGCATCTTTTGTGGTCACACTGTGAAACTAGAAATCAACCACAAGAAAAAAAATCTGGAAAGAACATAAATACATGGAGATTAAATAACATGCTACTAAATAATGAATGGATTAACCAAGAATTCAAAGAAGAAATAAAAATTATATGGAAACAAGGGAAAATGAAAACACAATGATCCAAAATCTTTGGAATGCAACAAATGATGTTTTTTTTTTAATTTTTTTATAGATTTTATTTTTATTTATTTCACAGAGGGAGAGAGATCACAAGGAGGCAGAGAGGCAGGCAGAGAGAGAGAGAGGGGGAAGCAGGCTCCCCGCTGAGCAGGGAGCCCGATGCGGGCCTCGATCCCAGGACCCTGAGATCATGACCTGAGCCGAAAGCAGAGGCATTAACCCACTGAGCCACCCAGGCACCCAACAAATGATGTTTTAACAGGAAAGTATAGCAATACAAGTCAACCCAAGAAGCAAGAAAAATCTCAAATAAACAACCTAACCTTACACCTAAAGGAGCTAGAAAAAGAACAAAGCCCAATATCAGTAGATGGAAGGAAATAATAAATATTAAAACAGAAACAAACAAACAAACATAGCAAAATAGATCAATTTGAAACCAGGAGCTGGTTCTTTGAAAAGATCAACAAAATTTATAAACCTTTAGCCAGACTCATCCAGAAGGAAAAGAAGGAGAAGAAGAAGTAAAGAAGTAAAGAAGAAGAAGAAGAAGAAGAAGAAGAAGAAGAAGAAGAAGAAGAAGAAGAAGAGGAGGAGGAGGAGAAAAGAAGAAAAAGAAGGACACGAATAAACAAAATCAGAAATGAAAGAGGATAAATAACTGACATCATAGAAATACAATGGATTCTGAGACTATTACGAACAATCATATGCCAACAAATTGGACAACCTAGAAAGAATAGTTACATTCCTAGAAACATAGAGCCTCCCAAAACTGAATCAGAAAGAAATAGAAAATTTGAGGGGATCAATTACTAGTTATGAAATTGAATCAATAATTAAAAATATCCCAACACCAAAGACTTGAAACCAGACAGCTTCATAGGTGACTTCCACCAAACATTTAAATAAGAGTTAATTCTTATCCTTCTCAAACTATTACAAAAACGTTAAGTTTCCAAATTCATTCTATGAGGCCAGCATGAACCTGATACCAAAACCAGATAAAGACACTACAAAAAAAAGAGACTAGGCTAATAGCTGATGAACATAGATGCAAAATTCTCAAGAAAATATTAGCAAATCGATCCAACAATACATTTAAAAAAAATCAGTCACCATGATCAAGTGGGATTTATTCCAGGGATGAAAGTGTGGTCCAATGCCCATAATTCAATCAATCACATCACATCAAGAATGGAAAGGATGAAAACTATATGATCATTTCAATAGGTGCAAAAAAAAAAGCATTTGACAAAGTATGACATCCATTCATGATAAAAACCCTTAACAAAGTAGGTTTAGAAGGAACATACCTCAGCATAATAAATTCTATATATGAGAAAACCACAGCTGACATCATATTGAATGGTGAAAAACAGAACTTTCCTCCTAAGTTCAGAAACAACACAAGTATGTCCACACTCATCACTTTTATTTAACATAGTACAGACATGAAAAAGAAACAAAAGTGATCCAAATTGGTAAGAAAGAGGTAAAATTTTCATTATTTCAGATGACATGATACTATATATAGAGAAAACCCTAGAGACTCCACCAAAAACCTAGAAGTGATAAATGAATTCAATAGGTCATAAGATACAAAATTAATATAAAGAAATGCTTTGCATTTCTATATACTAATAATAAAGTAGCAGAAAGAGAAATTAAGAAAACAATTTCATTTACAACTGCAACAAAAATAATAAAACACCTAGAAATAAACTTAACCAAGGAGGTAAAAGACATATGTGCTCTGAAAACTATAAAACATTAATGAAAGAAATTGATGAAGATACAAATTGAAAGATATTCCATGTTCATGGGTTAAGAAAATAAATATTGTTAAAATGTCAATAGTATCCAAAGCAATCTATGGATTTAACACAATCCCTATCAAAATATCAACAGTAGTTTTCATAGAAGCAGGACAAATAACCCTAAAATTTGAATAGAACCACAAAAGATCTTGGATAACCAAAAATCTTGGGGGGGAAAAATGATCAAAACTGGAGGTATCACAATCTTGGATTTCAAGATATGCTATAAAGCAGTAGTAATCAAAACAGTGTGGTACTGGCACAATAATAGATACATAGATCAATAGAACAGAATAGAAAGTCCAGAAATAAACCCATGATTATGTGGTTAATAAATCTATGACAGAGAAGTCGAGTATATTGACGGTCTCTTTAACAAATGGTGCTGAGGAAACTGGACAGCTACAAGCAAAAGAATTAAATGGAACCACTTTCTTACACCACACACAAAAATAAATTCAAAATGGGTTAAAGACCTAAGTGTGAGACCTGAAATCTTAACATTTTTTAAAGGATTTACTTATTTATGTGAGAAAGAGTGAGAGCAAGCCAGGGGGTGGGGAGGGGAGAGGAAGAGGGAGAGAAAGTCACAAATGGACTCTGCACTGAGCATAGAGACCAATGAAATGTTCAATACAATGACCTTGAGATCATGGCCTGAGCCACAGCCAATAGTCAGACACTTAACTGACTGAGCCACTCAAGTGTTCCTGAAACTAACATTTCTAGAAGAGAGTATAGACAATAATTTCTCTGACATTGGCGATAGCCACTTTTTTCTTGATATGTCTCCTAATACAAAGGAAACAAAAGCAAAAACAAACTATTGTGACTACACCAAACTAAAAAGTTTTGCACAGCAAAGGAAATAATCAATAAAACAAAAAGATAACCTACTAAATGGGAGAATATATTTGTAAATGTTATATCTAATAACAGGTTAATATCCAAAATATGTAAAGAACTTATACAACTCCCTCCCCAGACAATCTAATGAAAAAATAGGCAGAAGACATGAAGAAACAGCATACACATGAAAAGATGCGCAACATCATTAATCATCAGGAAATTGCAAATCAAAACCACAATGACATACCACCTCATACCAGTAGGAATGGCTAAGATCAAAAACAAGAAACAAGTGTTGGCAAGAATGTGGAGAAAAATGAACTCTCATGCACTGTTAGAAGGCAAGCTGGTCACTATGAAAAACAGTATGGAGTTTCCTCAAACACTTAAAAGTAAAATTACCATATGATCCAGTAATTCCATTACTGGGTATTTACCCAAAGAATAACACTAATTTGATATGATATATGAACCCCCATGTTTATTTTAGCACTATTTATAATAGCCAGATTAAAGAAGTCCAAGTGTCCATTAACAAATGAATGGATAGAGAAGATGTGGTTTATATCTATACACACACACACACAGACATACAATGGAATATTACACAGACATTAAAAAGAGAGAATATATTGCCATTTACAACAACATGGATGGATCTACAGAGTAAAATGCTAAGTGAAATAGTCAGAGGAAGACATGCCATAAGATTTCACTCATATGTGGAATTTAAGAAACAAAATGAATGAGGAAAAAAAGAAAAAAACCATCTTAAATATAGAACAAACTGGTGATTACCAGAAGGGAAGTGGTGGGAGGATGGGAGAAATAAATGAAGGGATGAAGCATACATTTAATGTGAGGAGCACTGAGTAATGTATAAAATTCAGGTGTAGTATATTGTACACCTGTAATAAAACACTGTATATTATTTATACTGGAGATAAAAAGAACAGATTTTTATTGTGCTTTTAACCCACTTCTATCTCCTACCATACATTGTCACAGAATCTTCCCATACCCACTTCCTCTGCTAATTACTACATTGCTTTTTACAAGGTAAATCTTCAAATTCAAGAAACATTTTTTGATATTAATATAATTATAAATCACATTATCAACATTCATTTATATAAATAATTTGTTTTCTAATACTATCTTACAAAACATTTTCCTTACCTATCTTGAGACTTTTTAAAAAATTTTCATAAGGTTAAAATAACCCTCTGGAATTTTCTTTAGATAAGTTCTGATACTTTTTCCTTTCTAAATAACTTTTTCTATTTGTCTGGAAGCTTGTAAATTTTAGTCTTAATTTAAATCATTTCCTACAGTATATCAAGGTGATTTTATTTTTCCCTTAATCCCATCAGGATCTCAATGACATCTTTGACTCTGAATACTCAAGCCTTTAAAGGATGTTTTCTTCTATTATTCTTTGGTTCTTAATCTCTCCCATCTGTTTATTTTTTTCTGAAATGACCTGTAATTTGCATGGAATTTGCATACCATTTATATACTCATCACCATGCCTCTTCCATGTTTCTTTTCTCTATTTAATGTTATATATTTTTCTCTATTTCAAAATTAATTTTAAACACAACTGTTGTATTTTTCAGTATTTTTCTATTAAATTCTTACATTTTAGAAACCTTGACCTTTAGTTCTACAGAGTTTATTTGAACACTAATTGCATTGCTTCACATTGAGTTATTTTCTCCTTGGTTTTTAGTGTTGTCTTTTACCTCTTCTATTTTATGCACTCTGTGGGGTCAATGTGTTCTAATTATTCTGATTTCTCTCCATCAAATTATTGAGCTCTTTGTCTCTTTTCTTTTCTATCTTTATTATTTTTTTGTTTTTTAGGTTTCTTTCTTTCTTTCTTTCTTTCTTTCTTTCTTTCTTTCTTTCTTTCTTTCTTTCTTTCTTTCTCTTTCTTTCTTTCACATATTTTTTATTGGGTTACGTTAGTAACCATACAGTATATCATTAGTTCTTGATGTAGTGTTCCATTATTCATTGTTTGCGTATAACAGCCAGTCCTTTATGCAATCTGTGCCCTCCTTAATACCCATTATCAGGCTCACCTATCCCCTCACCCCCTTCCCTTCTAAAACTCTCCATTTGTTTCCCAGAGTCCATAGTCTTTCATGGTTTGTCTCCCACTCTGATTTCTCCCCTTTCATTTTTCCCTTCTCCTAATGTACTCCATGCTATTCCTTTTGTTCCACAAATAAGTGAAACCATATGATAATTGACTTTCTCTGCTTATTTCACTTAGCATAATCTCCTCCAGTCCTATCCAAGTTGGTGCAAAAGTTGGGTATTCAACCTTTCTGATGGCTGAGTAACATTCCATTGTGTATATGGACCACATCTTCTTTTTCTATTAGTCTATTGAAGAGCATCTTGGCTTTTTCTACATTTTGGATATTGTGGACATTGCTGCTATGAACACTGGAGTGCATATGGCCCTTCTTTTCACTATACCTGTATCTAAAAAACACTCATAAAAAAAACACTCATGAAAGGAATTGAAGAAGACATAAAAAGATGGAAAAACATTCTATGCTCATGGACCAGAAGAATAAATATCATTAAAATGACTATGCTGCCCAGAGTAATCTATACTTACAATGCCATCTCAATCAAAATACCAATGGCAGTTTTTGAAATGCTGGAACAAACAATCCTAAAATTTGTATGGAACCAGAAAAGACCCTGAATTGCCAAGGAAATGTTGAAAAAGATAAACAAAGCTGGGAGCATCACATTGTCTGATTTCAAGTTATATTACAAAGCTATGATCTCTCTTTTCATTTCTCTTGTGGAGGTAGATTATCAGCTCCCAGTTTGGTCAAGTGACTGGAGTTTCTCCTCTAGTCACTACTAGAAGGCTGAAGAATACCTGGTGGTCTTTGTTCCAGTTGGCCCTTATAGAATATGTGAACAATCTGGAACCCATCTATGGAGTTATCTGAAGGGGGCTACCCTGTTCTCAGTTCTCTCCAAGTGCAAGTGAAAGAGCGATAGTATCTACATAATACCACAAATTGGGAACAATTATCACCATCAGCTAAGCCCCATTGAAATAACTGATACCTACAAAATTGATGTGCTAGTGCAGGAAGGCAAGTTGGAAGCCTCAGTTCTACTCCATATCTTGAGAAAAGTATGTTTGGACTTGACACTTTTTTCAGCCTTAACAAGTCTTTAAATTTGTAGTCTTTGCTCTGGTCTCCATGGCCCTTAGCCCTCAGATTTCCTCCCCAGGAAAGCAATGAGAACCTGAACCAAATCTGTCCTCTGGAGAGTTCTTAACCTCAGATATATGGAATTATCTTTCCTAAGGCTCCACTGATGACCTTGTTTTGGTTGATGTACACCTAGCAGGATGCTCGTAGAACGGATCACAAACATGATTATTAGGCAGCTACATTTTCAGAATTTAAAATATCTTACTGGATTACATTGCATTATATCTGTTTTTATAATACTTATTTACTCCCTAAGCCCCTACAATTGAGCTTTTGGCCACATTCTACACTGAAACTGATCAAAAGTGAACATATGTCAATGGTATTTGACCTTTAGGAATTTTCCTTCTTTTGGGTTTCATGACAATATACTAAAGTATCCTTGATATTTTCCATGGATCAAGTCATAATATTTTGAAGTCCCAAACATTTCAGTGGGCACTATCGCTTTTGTTATTTCCCCTGAGACAGAAAAAATCTGTATGTGTGGTATTCATGCATCTTCTACCCTCTTCATCAATTTCATTTAACCCCATCTTTAAATTGTTATTATCATAATTATGTTTCCATGTATATTAAGAGAAAAAAACAATAAGGAGTTGAATGACTTAAAAATATATGTGGAAACTTCTGGGTTCAGGTCCAGAAAAAAAAAAGACCTTGGAAGTCATTACTTATAATAATCACAAGAAAGAAAAAATGCTGGAATGCCTGGGTGGCTCAGTCCATTAGGCATTTGCCTTTGACTCAGGTCATGATCTCAGGGTTCTGGGATAGAGCCCTGCATCAGGCTTCCTGCTCAGTGGGGAGTCTGCTTCTCCCTCTCTCTACTCATCCCCTCTCTCTCTCTCAAAAAATAAAATATTTTTTAAAAATGCTGAACAAACTGAAAATCAATGACTCTTCTTAGATCTATCCAAGAACTAAGGTCATAGCAAACCACTGTCCCTCAAATTGGAAAGAAAGACAGATAGAAAGATATAGACAAGCACAAGTTATTGGAACAGAAGCTCATGAGCAAAGTCTCCCTGAGAACTATTTATTACTGGGTTAGGAAACCTAACTTTAATTGCTAAAATGATGGAGGCTCAGTGGTGACAAGAATGAGAGTTAAGAACTACATGGGATATTAGTCTTTGGAAACAATTACAGTTTTGTAGTTTTACCTCCAGGAGCCCTATCAGTTTTCAAAATGAAGATCATAGGAAAAAAATCCTTATTCTTCTGGCAGAGGGAAGGGGAGAGTAGCCAGTGTGAAATCAACCCAGATTCTTTTTTTTTTTTTTAACAATGCCTTCATTCAAATTATTTTGCCATAGCCCAGTGGATCTTGGAAAAGAGAAATTCCCAACTCCAGCCAAATTTTTGGATATCAGTAAACTTATTACTAGATTTATATGGAAAAGCAAAAGTTCCAGAATAGTCAAAATTATACTGAAGGAGAAAAACAAAGTTGGAGGACTGAGACTACATGAATTCAAAATTTATTAGAAAACTTTAGTAATTAAGACTGTGTGATATTGCAAAAGAATAGACAAACAGATTAGTAGAACAGAATGGAGAGCCCAGAAATAGACACACACAAATGAAGTAACTGAACTTTGAAAAAGCAGCAAAGGCAATACAATAGAGAAAAGATAGTGTTTGTTTTTTTTTTCAACAAATGCTGGAACAATTGGACATCCACATTTAAAAATAAGGGATCTAAACAGAGATTTTATACTTTTCATAAAAATTAACTCAAAATGGATTATATATCTAAATTTAGAATGTGAAACTATAAAATTCCTATAAAGTAACATAGGAGAAAATCTAGGTGAACTTAGGGCTGGTGATTTTTTTAGAAACAATACCAAAGTCACAATCCATGAAAGAATAAAGTGCACATCATTACAATAGAAAAGTTCTGCTCTTTGGAAGATACTATTCAGAGAATGGAATGGCAAGCCATAGACTGGGAGAAAATATTTGCAAAACATGTATCTGTTAGAAGATCAACATCTAAAATATATATAAAACTCTTCAAACGATACTATCACAACTCAATTAAAAGATGGGCGAAAGACCTCAACCAGATACATCTCCCATGTGATGTACAGAGATGGCAAATATACATATAAAACATACTCAACATCAGGGGCACCTGGGTGGCTCAGTGGGTTAAGCCTCTGCCTTTGGCTCAGGTCATGATCTCAGGGTCCTGGGATTGAGCCCCACATCGGGCTCCCTGCTCAGCAGGGAGAGCTCTGCTTCCCTCTCTCTCCCTGCCTGCTGCTCTGCCTACTTGTGATTTATCTCTCTCTCTCTGTCAAATAAATAAATAAAATCTTTAAAAAAAATAAAAATTACTCAACATCATTAGGGAATTACAAGTTAAAGCAACAGTGAGATACCATTTCACATCTATTAAAATAGTTACAACCTGGAACACTGAAAACACCAAATGTTGACTAGGATTTGGAACAACAGGGACTTTCATTCATTGCTAGTGGGAATGTAAAATGGTACAACCACTTTGGAAAATAATTTGGAAAATTCTTACAAAGCTAAATAAATATATTCTTACCATATGACCCAACAATTTTGTTTCTCGTATATTCTCAAATTAGTTGAAAACTGTTCACACAAAAATATTCAGACGAAGGTTCATAGCAGCTTTATTCATAATTACCAAAGCTTGGTAGCAACCAAAATGTCCTTCAACAAACTGATAAACTGTGGTATGTTCATACAATGGACTATCATTCATCAATAAAATGAAATGACCCTATTAAGACATCACATACATGGAAGAAACATAAATGCACATTGCCAAGTGAAAAGAAGCCAATATGAAAAGGCTACTTACTGTATGATTCCAACTATATCATTCTGGAAAAGGTGGAACTATGAGTATAGTAAAAATGTCAGTGGTTGCTGGGGTGCAGGACGAAGGGAAGGAAGGATGAGTAGCTGGAGAACAGACGTTTTAGGGCAATGAAACTTGCATTCTGTAGGATACATTATCATTATAAATTTGTTAAAAACATTAGAAAGTACAAAGAATGAACCCTAATGTAACTGTGGACTTTAGTTAATAATAACAATGTACTAAAATTGCTTCATCAAGAATAACAAAAGTACCCCTCTAATGCAAAATATTAAAAATAGGGGAACCAATGTGTGGGGGATGGTAAAGAGAGACAAGGGCATCTTTTTGTTCCAGCACATAATGTAGCACTCCTACCAGGGTTACTAAGAAATCATGTAATATATTCTCATCATCTATTCTATGAATAAGGAAGAAAACCAAAGTGGTTATAAATAGTTTATATTTTTATTTCTGTGTCCTGGGACATACTTAGTGAAAAATATTTCTAGTATATATAATATGTAGAATTTAGCTAAGCTATACTTGAAATGGAAATTATTTTGAGTTTCAAGACTGGTTGGTTTTGAGATGGCCAACTATTTAAAAAAGACTTGAAGCAATTTAATAATGCAGTATTTTTGCATACATAACACGTTGATACATATTATAGTGCTATACACTATAATAAATTGACTTGTGAAAAAGTATTGGGGGGTGAATCAGAAAATCTGGTTTCCAAGCTTATCTTTTATGCTTCACTTTCATGACAAGAGCAATGCAAGCAATATCTGAAATGATATTAGTCAACATCAACAGATGGTGGTCCATCAGCTAATTGTTAAAGTCCCAAGTGATGGGTATATAAAAATAAAAAGCCTTGGTCATTTCAAGAGACTGTTGAAAAACTTATGGTCCAAAGCAGTGCTGTCCATTAGAAAAGTTAAAAACCACATATGTTATTTAAAATTTATTAATAGCTACATAAAATGATAAAGAATGAGGTAAAATTAATTTTAAGGATAAATTTAATTTAATCCAACATATTTGGATATGATAACATAATATCACTACAACATATCATTACAAAGTAATATTGATAAATTTTACTTTTTTTTTCACAAAATCTTTGAAATTTAGGTGTTTTATACTCATGGAAAAATCTCGATTTGTACTAGTTATATTCCAAGTACTAAATAGACACATTTAGCCTTGGCTACCACACTAAAAAAATAAAGATCCAGGGTACAATAGACATGAGAAAAATATGATAATTTATGTGGTACATGCACAGAAGGACAGAACACATTCTTATGTCATCTTAGGGAATTTAGAAAAAGTTTCATAGAAGATCACAACTGAATAAAACTTTTAAAGGCTCTGTGGAGACACCGTAGATATCTGAAGGAAAAGCAGCCAGTGGGGTTACTCAAGGGGAGAGGCTCACTCCAAGTGAAGGAAACAAAGTCACGAAAGGCGTCTAGGTTCTGAGGGAATGTTGTTGTGTGGTGAATTGTCTGTGGAATATAGAGAAAGCTGGAGCAAGCAAAGCACCAAATTGGGATGAATATTGAATTCTGGGATAGTGTTACAGAAATAGCTGTTACGAGAGGGTTGGTAAACTGACTCTTTGCCCTGGTCCCGCTTTTACCTAAATATGTGACCTGACGTAAGTCACTTAAACTTATTATCTCTAGTTCCTAGTTTCTACCATTGTAAAATCAAGGAATTGAACTAGATAATCTCTAACTATTTTTTTTTAGTTAAAACCGCAATGTGCAAAAATTGCAAGGCATGAATTAAAATGGTTTAAGATTTAAATAAATATATGCAGAAATGTCAAAGTTGGTATTTAGAAGGTAGAACAGTATAATTATGTAACCTGGCTATTTAAGCTTATTCTGGGAAAACACTAAGGTAGAGATTGAATTTTAAAATAGTAACAGCCAATGCTATATTCTATAAGTGTAAACAGTTAATTTTTTACTTCCCACTTTTCCTGGAAGAAGAAACTATTATAATTTAGTCAGTTGTGAGATTTTCTCTTGTTTTTCATGCTGAGTGGATTCTGAATTTTTAAACTCACAATATCTTGAACACTTTGTTTAAGTACATTCTTTTTTTTTTTTTTAAAGATTTTATTTATTCATTTGACACACAGAGAGAGATTACAAGTAGGCAGAGAGGCAGGCAGAGAGACAGGGAGAGGAGGAAGCAGGCTCCCTGCTGAGCAGAGAGCCCGATGCGGGCCTCGATCCCAGGACGCTGAGATCATGACCTGAGCCGAAAGCAGAGGCTTTNGGGATCATGACCTGAGCCGAAGGCAGCGGCTTTAACCCACTGAGCCACCCAGGCGCCCTTAAGTACATTCTTTAGAAATAAACTTGGAACATATATTGGTAACTCACAGTGAATCAATGAAAAATCACAAATAATGTCTATGTCTATGTCTGTACATTAGAGATCAGTTAAATCAATAAAACAAGAGAAATTTAAAAGAAATTACCAAGGTAGGATTTAAGCAAATTAAAGCCACATGTGGGCTGACACATTTCATCAAGAAACACATGCCTTTCAATCTTTCCTAGAGCAACCTGGAAGAGGAAGAAACTACCTCTGGCTTTACAATAATAACAAAATCTATTTGTTTATACAAATAAATGTCTCCAGCAAATAGGGGACTAAGAAATAAGCTATATATGAGGTAAGTAGTCCTAAAGAGTAACATACCAGAAGTTATCTTGTCATTCTATGCTACTATCTCAGGAAATTATAGTCCATAGAGTTAAATTAGACCATGAAAAAGAATACAAAGAGTTGTCAAAAATGCAAAAAAAAAAAAAAAGACAAAACAAATCGAAAACCCCACAGAAGGTAAAAATGTAAAGCACCGACAAAAGTATGCATATTTTTATTTGAAGTGTAAAATACATTGAGTCAATGATTTGGAGACAGGAAATTGCCTGTTAGAAAAGGTGGAGATACAGAGAAGTGTGGTGCTTAAAAAACCTAAATATGATATGGTAATGGCAGACAAAGGATGGATGAGGCGATTTTCAAGGAGGCTGCTGGATAAAGAAGACCATCTCCAATGAAGTCTTGAAAATGAATGGAGAGTCAGCAGAATCCATTAAGAGCATGTTTCTTTTCACAAGAGAGAAGGTGGGTAGCAGAATTCTGCACAGTAAATGAAGCCTGAAGTGTCTACTGAACTGAGAATCCATAAAGAAGGCGGTTGATAATAAAGAGATGGATTGCTTGGGATGTGGGCTAAGATTGAGTGGGACCACTTGTGACATCATTATGGAGGTTGTGAGGCAGAAGAGGAATTCAAAGGTAGATATCCACATACCAACTGCTTGGAAAGGAGGCTCTCAATTTCTGGGAGGTCTGTGATGAGACAAAGAGAAAGGCATTGTGATCAATTGCAACATCTGGACTGAAAGGAGAAAGGGAGGAAGTAGAATTTTGTTTACATTAAGTGAGCGTTCTTTGTACAGAGACCAACATCTGGCTTTGGTTACATTTATCTGAACATAGTGAAAATGTTTGAATTAACCAAAAAAGATTAGACTAAATTTCATAACAGTGTTTACACAGCAGAATAAATGACAAAACAGATACAAGGCAGAAGTGTCTGTTTATGCACACATTTCAAAGAGCATGGAAAAAGCACCCCAAGCTACATTATCTTAGTGTGGTTGACATAAAACAGGGTTCCACATAAACTCCTAATGATGGCCATTACAAATTGTGTTAATCCAAGGTGGTTTAAACATAGATATTCCATGTCCTTTGTTTATCACTATAATAAAAAGAGTTTGAATGCATTTCTACCACAATTAAGAGAAAACATAGGTTAGGAAGCATATTGATATTTTATTTTTCTACTCTCAATAGCATTTCAAGTGACATTTTTATTCCTAGGAATTATTGCTCTTACAGTAAGTCTCTGCCACCCCTTCTCTCCATAAATAAATGCATTTGGGGCTTTGATTTGCTGGCATATTCAGAGCAGAGTATTTATCTTTACAGAAGCAATCTCAATTTTCCTTGGACATATTGATTGGTTCTTAGAAATCACATAGACCACTAATAAAATACATTCTTTATTGTTTTGCCTTGTCCTGGAATCTGATCTTCTGCTCCTGTCATTGCAACACCTGATTTGAACCAGGAAACAAGGGCAAGTGATAATGTGCCAGAGAACAAGCCGTGATTACATATCAAGAAAATGCATTCTAGTACAAGAATAAACAACCAAACTTTGAAAGCCTTTATCATTTATTAAGAAATAGCTCAGAAGTTCTAGTTCTGACAAGAAACAACTGGGATGAAGGGTGGCGAGAGCAAATGTAAACATTCTCTTTCAATTACTTAAACAGATCATCTGTTAATAGAAGGAGAAGCACAAGTGCATTGACCTCGACTATGTTAAACAGGATCTAGTCAAGTAGAGCAAAGGTGTTTTCAGTTGAGCTTAGATCATATGTCAGAGTTTCAGGAAATCGTGGTGGGAAGAGCGACCAGATTAAATGCACTTACTATCAAACCTGAAATGAGAGAATGCAAATAAGAGCATCACTTTTGCTGGTACTCCACAGATCATCCCCTCTCTCCTACAATTCTGCCTCTAATCTTCAGTAAAGCTGCTGAAGTTCATGTCATGGAATAGTAATGTGACTTTTGACAGAGACTAGAAGACTTGGCCTAGGGCATCATTCAGGATGGTCCATCAGCTTGGGAAGGTGAAGGGTGAAAGAAGCCAGTCACTCCAGGAAATGCTCCTTACCTAGCATATGCCCTGCCACTTGAAAATTTGGGGGGAACAGCTAATTGGATGCATTATTATTTGAAAAAGAAGTTCAACATGAAGTCATAAATTACGCTTTCTGGTTATGAGTAAATGATTAACAACAGTACAAAAGCCAATAACAACTTCATTCTATGTAGAATCTAAACTTCTCTCAGATTGTCTATTTCATAATTCAGTTGAGGAACCCTACTTTGATCATTTCTGAGATGTTTAGTTTGAAGTAATGCTCAGTTTTTGTTAATATTTAATGTGAGAATTTGAATATACTATTTTTATTTTTTATATACTCTCAAAGCATACTAGATTATTGAAAGTGAGATATGTTAAAAGAGATTTAAGCTCAGTGAGAGATAATCTATAAAGATAAAGTGACCAGATATATTCCTATTAATTCCTAGCATGGAGTTCCTTATATACTCATAAATTGATTCTAGATTTGCAATTGCCAAACTAATGCCACTTATTTGCTTCAAAGATGTTTTTGGGAGGGAGAGGTCAAAACTTGGCTTAACCCTGCTCAAGTCTGAAAGTGAATTGTGTGTTTCTAAGCATTTTGATGTAGAAGAAAGATAAAGAATGGGTATGTGTTTGGGCAGTGTATGTTAGCAGCATAGTAAATTTACCGGAAGGTTATAACTCTAGGAAATAATTAGGCACTAACATAACTGTCATAAATAGTTGGAAATAAAAAGAAAATTGTACTCTTATAGCTTAAGGAGGGGGAGAGAGATAGAGACAACTCAGTATCTAAATATCAACTTCAGGATGATAAAACTGTAGAAATAGTAGTTGAATTTATTAAGTAGACCTCATTGTTCAAGGTCTACACCCTACTGAGTCTTACATATGAAGCTTCTTTAATGTTGCATTTGTGAAGAGGTGGTCTGACAGGGGATATATTCCAACACCTATAGACCACTATCTATGCATTCTAAACGCTTAAGAGAGTACATTGCTCTAACATTGCAAAGAAGGGCAGTGTTTTATTTTATGAAGAAATTGGTGGGCCTGATTTCTTTCCTAAGAGGTTTTTCCTAGAATTTCCCAAAGTACAAATTAGATAGTTTGCAAAAATAAAAAATAAATAGAAAATAATAAAGAGTATAAGTTATTTTTGAGGAAAAAGATATGGTTCTGAAGATGCTATATTAATTTATTTTCGGATTTGCATAATTTGATAACTTAAACTTCTATGAAAGCAATAATGGTCATTTAACTAATTTTTCCATAATATGATGTTTTAGCATGCAATAAAATCAATAAAACAAAATTAATCATATTTGAAGTTTTTTTAACTTATTCTTTCTTTATTGCCAACTCCATTTATGAAACACAGGGAAATAATTAAATTAAGCCAGTCTTCTTACTTAAAATGAGAATAACAGGGAAGAAAAAAATAGGTTTTTCCAATGTGGTATGTTTTTCTACAGTTATTCTATTTTAGGGGCACCTGGGTGGCTCAGTGGGTTAAGCCTCTGCCTTCGGCTCATGTCATGATCCCAGGTCCTAGGATCAAGCCCCGCATCGGGCTCTCTGCTCGGGGGAGTGCCTGCTTCCCCCTCTCTCTCTGCCTGCCTCTCTGCCTGCTTGTGATCTCTCTCTCTGTCAAATAAATAAATAAAATCTTTAAAAAAATTATCCTACTTTAAAAGATTCTCACCATATGATAGAATTTGATTTCCAACAAGATATACAGTGTTCTGACCTCAAACTGACCCCTCCTCCCCCCCGTTTTTAAGTTCTGGAAACAAATATGCAGTAAGAGCCTGAAGAAACTAAGGTAAAAAGAATTCTCACAAGGCATGCAAAGACACATTACCTATTACCTTCCACATTGACTGAGATGAATAAGGTGAAAAATAATAGAACCAAAAGTTTTTTATAAGAATATTTGTTGTGGAATCAAGGACAAGTTTTCTTTCCATATTAAAAACTAGAAAATAAGATTTAATTGGAGAATGGGGTGGGTGGAGAAGGCTTGTGGTGATTTTTCAGTGAATTTATGAAAAGAGAGCTTCGCATCTGGCTAATGTGACCCATGACCCTAACACCAATATGGCCACCATACTGACACACTGTAAGCACAAATTATGATTTGGGGGAACGAAAAAATACTGAGGTACATTTGACTGCTTACTGGGTTTGACTAGGGGGTCTATGATTAACTTATTTTTTTCTATTAGGTAAAGAAAATAAGGAACCACACTTCATCCAGTGAATTTTAAGAAGAAATTGTTAGAGAGTTAAGAATCTATGTTTGGTCTGGTGAATCAGGATAGATGCATATTTTATTCCTTTGACTGTAATGCTAAATTAATATGAATCTTACCATAACTGCTTGAATTATGAACAATTAATTACAATCATCAGTACCAGGATTGGTTGTTTCATATAGCTGGCTCTCATCCTTGTGACAGCTCTAAAAGTAGGTATTATTATCTCATATTTACAATACAGAGGAAATTAAACTTCAGATATGTTCAAATTTATTTTGCTGAAAAGTAGCAGAGCTGGGATTTGAACCCATTTCAAATCCATGCTATTTCCATTCCACCACATATCATCTAAGTACATATTTTTTTGGCTATGCCCATTTATGTGAATTTAAAGTAAATGGGAACTATGAGTCATTTACTGGTAGCAATTTTTATAATTTCTACTAAAGAACAACTTTGAAATTGGCAAGTAATCAAAACTTTGTATTTATTTATTATGTGTTTATTTATTTAAACTTTATATTTAAAATACAAAAGGACATTCTTGAGTTCAGACATTCGTAATCAAACTGACTTTTCTTTGTGTAATTAAATCACACTCTGGAATTCCAGTCCTTATTTCTACCAAAACAAATCAACACTTTTTTTATTGTTGTTGTTATAGTAAAGGACCTGTCTATATCTTATTAATCTTTTTTCACTTGTTTTATAATACAAACGAGAGGTTTGATGGATTGTTTTCCCTGTCATGTTTGGGAAGACCTCTTAATTTGAGCCCGTGGATTTCTTGTCTTATGGAAATACATGGCACCGTTTTGTATTCAGTGACTAAGTGCATTTTTCTGGCAATGGGTCCCTTAGATTTCACTGGATGACAAAGGAGTCCATGACTGAAAAGAGAGATTAAAAACTACTTACTGCCCTAGCAGAAGCTTGTTTTTTTCTTGATAGTGTTTATATAAATAAAAGGGATGGGAAATACAATAATATTTAGTCAAACCTTGTCAAACAGAGACAAAACTTTTTCCCTTTAAACCATACACGAACTACATGCCTTTCTTTCTTTCAGGTCATTTGAAATAAGTTTTTATATTTAAAATAAAAAACAAAAAACACCGCAGACAAGACTTTTAAAAATTCTCTGGGACAACACAGTGGCTTTCCAAAAGTGGAAGAAAAGTAGAGGTGAAGTCTATTTTATCCTGAGATTTACAGCCAAAGCGTGTCTTAAATAAATAATAAAATCAAAAGAAAAATAAAATACGACTTAAAAAATCAAAAGGAAGATAGTAGTTGGCAGTTTAAGCATTTCTAATTAAAGATTCAGCTAGATACCCATCTGTGTCATCTAACTAATCATTTCCCAAATTTACCCTTGAACTGGATAGTTAATGATAGTTTTATAATGGAAATGACCCCTAAATAGGTCATTCGAGTTTTTTCCTTGCCTCATTAAACATGGAAGAGGTGAATGTTATGAGCCTCCTTGATTTTTTTCCATAAGGCAGGGACTTAATAGCATGTGTGAATAAGGCATTTGCTTAATCCATCATCTGGAATGTTTTTTCCCTAGATAATGATAATCCCAAATTATATACACCCCTTTTATTACAAAAGAGTCCAGTCCCTCACTTCCACAAAAGTTAGGTTTTTTTTTCTAAGCCTTGTAGCTCAAAGTGAGTGCAGAATAATCCTGTTCTGAGCAGTTTAGCAAAGTTTGCAATAAATAGAAAGGTACCAAGATGGTCTAAGGGTTGGGATCTTGGTGAGCCTTTGGATTTTTGGAACTAGCAATCATTTCTTATCTTTGTTTCACTTACCCTAAAATAGCAGTCATACTTTATTTGGACTCTAAATTGATTTTGATACATATTTTTAAAAATTTGATTTTTTGTTTTAATTGTGTCATTAAGAAATAGTCATTCCTTAAACCTAGAAATAAAGAAGTTACCTCTTCTTCTCATTGTCTTACATTCTGTCCAATAGTCTAAATTCTGCTTTTATGGAGAATGTTTATGGAGTGGCATTTGGAACCATTATTTTGCACTATTAGTGGTTGCCATCTATACAGTTTTTATGTATATCACATAGAAAGGGAAAGGATAGATTTTGGTTGTGTGCACTGGGGAGAATTTTTAGCATTACACTCAGTTGCCTATGCCATCTAGTTCTCCATATAATAGATGGAGTAATTCTGTTTCCATGGAGAAGAGGAAGCACTTTGGGAACATACATATCCATTGATCCTTTTTGGATGCTTCATATGCTTTTACCAAAGTCTATCTTAATCATAGTTTGGAAGTAGTATATATACAGCACTTCAAGTATCCAGACAGGGGACTGCTACACCAAGTACAGATAATCAGGCCAAGTCTATGGACAAATACACAGACTCAGCTCCACATTTTTCTTATGCTTTGCCTTAACTCTGAGTACCCCCTGAGCAGCTCATCCTTGATTTCACTGCAAGATAAATTTTGATAGAGCTAAATACTTGGCACAAGTCTGAAGTCCTCTGTAAATAGGAGTGTAACTAAGTACATTAAGTCTTTCACACTTCAGAAATTCTCCCCTTGTAATCTTGTCATGTTTTTCTGCTATGGTCATAGCCACATTAGTTAGGCATTAGTTAAGAATGAATAAATAATTATTCTCTACAAGAAAGGTAGTAAAAGATTTGGTTTCCAAATGTATTTGAATTTAAATACATTATATAACATGAAAATTTTCTTATTGTGTTCATTATTTATTTTTGATAATTACAAAAAAATGCTCAGATTAATTATAAAGTTACTATTAATTATTTTAGCATAAGTTAACCCAAAATGTTACCTATAAGAAGTCAAATATGGCTCCATAAAAAAAATCAACTATTTTAAAGGCTCAACCCTTAAAGTAAAATCTATTATTGACCCTTTTCATAACATTTCCAAGTGCCTCTGGTTATGTTGTTTGCAAAAGCCTCTTTAAATCATATTTTCTCAGTGTAGTTTATTTAATTCAATGGTTGCTGCCTATATGTATGATAAATAAATATAAAGTAAAGGGCAGGTCTCCAATGGCATCTCAGGGCACTGGAAAAGAAGCTTTTTTCTTTTACCCTTGACTTATGTTAAGTATTCAGCTCAGGTTAGAGAAGATGGTTGTCTGATTGCCTGCCCTATTTTTCTTTGCCAGAGCAGATAGAGTATGCTTATCTATTAAAAGCACTCTAGAGTAACACTAAGCCAGGACACCTGTGGAGCTTGTCAAAGCAGGTTCTCAAACAGGTCACTGGTTGCTGGGGCAGCTTCAAGAACAGAATAACAAGCACTCTTTGGTATGGGAAACAAGGATCTCAGTGTCTTCAAGTGGCCTGTGTAGAAGAGAAACTTACCAACGAGAGAGAGAAAGGAAAAGATCTTCATTTCCCATCATTTCTTAATTGACCATTAATCCATAGTTTTATTTTAAATTCATGTCTTAGTGCCTAGTGCCCACAGCAAAATTTAATATAAATATTTGAACAAATATTTGAACAGAAGCTGCATGGTCTTTAGGGACTTTACTTTTCTGAAGCCAGAAGACATGTGACCTCAATTTATAGCAAACAATGCTTTTGTACTCCTTTTCCTCTTATAATAATAAAAATAAGTGACCTCGGCAAATTTGAGGGTATAATATCTTACTCTTTCATATTGTGAGAAGTATGGCATTGTTAGAATCTTTTGACAGGTCTTTTTAGCTGATTAACACATTTAAAAGGATTGTGATAATTTTGGAAAGTTACAAAATAGTGATAATTTATGTTTAGATTTTTTGATTGTCATTTGGTAGGCAGTAGGATGAAATAAGTTCTAAAGACAGATAGCAGTGCAACCAACTATTCAATGTCCAATTACAGAATCGTGTGCAATACTCTAGAAATAGCATTAGGAGCAACATCACTTCTTTGTTAGAATTAAGGAATGCATTTGTTGTGAATTATATGGAAGGGTTGAATCATTGTATTGAACATGTGAAACTAATATTATACCATATGCTAACTGGAATTTGAATAAGAACTTAAAAAATTTTTAGCTTTAAAGTGAACAGTTTTATTACTTTAAGGAGCATAGTTTTTTCCCTAAAAGACCAAAATCCCTCATTTTATCTTATGTGATATTTGTGAAAACTAAATGTAGATATTGAGAACTCATCTAGGTAACAGATTACTTGAACTTATATTTCATCTTCGCTACATGAAATAATCATTTCAGGGACTATAGGTGTTATCTATGTATTTTCATTGCATTTCATAGCGATTAGAGCAACATTATTTCAAATGAAAAATCACATTCACTATTAAATAGCAATGAATAACGTCTCTAAAGTTACCTGGAACCAACCCTCAAGTATGTACAAATTGAAGGAAGGAGAGAATAATGCTCTGCCCCAAGTTATTTCCTAAAGGTTTCTGCTTTTGGTTTTTTAATACACTTTGAATGTCTGAAACAAAATAATTTATTATTTGCTCTAACAACTAAATTTTTATCTGTTTAATGAAATGATGACTGCTGAAGAGATACACACTTGGTGCATAGTGGGGTAAAATGGAAGTATAGAGGATTAAAATGTAACATCAGCTTCTTTGTGGAGCAAAAAAACCCCAGATAAATTCTGGATCTGAGGATACTTTAATAAATTAGAATAAAATTGTTTCTTTAAATATCTGAATATGATCCTGGGTTGAACTGATTTTTTAAAAATATCATTCAAATAAGAGGTATTCAAATTAGCAAAGAAGAAGTCAAACTCTCTTTCTTCACAGATGACATGATACTCTATGTGGAAAACCCAAAAGATTCTACCACCAAATTACTAGAACTCATACAGCAATTCAGTAATGTGGCAGGATACAAAACCAATGCATAGAAACCTGTTGCTTTTCTAAACACTAACGTTATAATTGTAGAAAGAAAAATTAGGGAACTGATTCCATTTACAATAGCACAAAAAACCATAAGATACCTAGGAATAAACCTAACCAAAGAGGTAAAGGATCTATAGTCTAGAAACTACTGAACATTTGTGAAAGAAATTGAGGAAGACACAAAAAGATAGAAAAACATTCCATGTTCATGGACTGGAAGAATAAACACTGTGAAAATGTCTATGCTGCCCAGAGCAATCTACACTTTCAATGCCATCCCTATTAAAATACTATTGATATTTTTCAAAGAGCAGAAACAAACAATCCCAAAATTTGTATGGAGCCAGAAAAGACCCCAAATTGCCAAGGAAATGTTGAAAAAGAAAACAAAGCTGTGGGTGTCACCTTGCCTGATTTCATTCTATTATTACAAAGCTGTGATCACCAAGACAGCATGGTATTGGCACAAAATAGACACATAGATCAATGGAACAGAATAGAGTCTCCAGAAATGGACTCTCAACACTATGGCCAACTAATCTTTGACAAATCAGGAAAAAATATCTAATGGAAAAAAGACAGTCTCTTCAATAAATGGTGATGGGAAAATTGGACAGCTGTAATCAGAATAATGAGACTCAGGCATTCTCTTACACCATACACAAAGATAAACTCAAAATGGATGAAAGACCTCAATGTGAAACAGGAATCCATCAAAGTCCTAGAGGCGAGCATAGGTAGTAACCTCTTTGACATTGGCCACAGCAACTTCTTTCATGACACGTCTCCAAATGCAAGGGAAACAAAAGCAAAAATGAACTTTTGGGACTTCATCAAGATAAAAAGTTTCTACGCAGCAAAGGAAACAGTCAACAAAAGTAAAAGACAACCCATGGAATGGGAAAAGATATTTGCAAATGATAGTACATATAAAGGGCTGATATCCAGATCTATAAAGAACTTCTCAAACTCAATACCCAAAAAACAAATAATCCTGTCAAAAAATGGGCAGAAGACATGAACAGACACTTCTCCAAACAAGACATACAAATGGCTAACAGGCATATGAAAAAATATTCAAAATCATTAGCCATCAGGCAAATTCAAATCAAAACCACATTGAGATACCACATTATACCAGTTAGAATGGCAAAAATTACAAGACAGGAAACAACAAATGCTGGCGAGAACATGGAAAAAGGGGAATCCTCTTACACTGTTGGTGGAAATATAAGCTCATACAGCCACTTTGGAAAACAGTATAGAAGTTCCTCAAAAAGTTAAAAATAGAGCTATCCTATGACCCAGCAATTGCACTACTGGGTATTTACTCCAAAGATACAGATGTCGTGAAAAGAAGGGGCACATGCACCGCAATGTTCATAGCAGCAATGCCCACAATAGCCAAACTATGGAAGGAGCTGAGATGCCCTTCAATAGATGAATGGATAAAGAATATGTGGTACATATATACAATGGAATATTATTCAGCCATCAGAAAGGATGAATATCCACCATTTGCATTGACATAGATGGAACTGGAGGGGATTATGCTAAGTGAAATAAGTCAAACAGGGAAAGATAATTATCATATGTTTTCACTCATATGTGAAACATAAGGAATGGCATGGAGGACATTAGGGGAAGGAAGGGAAAACTAAAGGGGGGAATCAGAGGAGAAGATGAACCATGAGAGATGATGGATTCTGGGAAATAATCTGAGGGTTTCAGAGGGGAGGGAGATGGAGGGGTGGGGTAGCCCAGTGATGGATATTAAGGAGAACACATGTTGTAATCAGCACTGGGTGTTATATGCAAACAATGCATCATAGAAGACAACATCAAAAACTAATGATGTTCTGTATGATGACTAACATAATAAAAAAATAAAAACATCTTTCAAAGGGAAAATTAAGATAAATATTATATTCATGTTATATATCTAGAAGCAAAGGCACATATATATGTGTGTGTATATATATATATATTTTGTAAACCAAGAGTTCGTTTTTTTGTTTAAGTTTCTTTTTGGTGAATCCTTAAGAATGGTTTTGCTATTATATAATGAGGTGTATACTTGATAAGAAATTGCCAAACAGTCTTCCAAAGCGGCTACACCATTGTATATTTTTGCCAACAATGTATGATATAATTTCAGTCATACCACATTTTGTTAGCTTTTGGTACTGATCAGTCTTTTAAATTTAAGCCATGTTAATATATGATGTATAATGCTTAATAAAGATGTACAATGCTACCTCATTAAGATTTTTTGATTGAAAAGATTTTCATTTAAGTATAGTGACACACAATGTTACATTAGTTTTAGGTGTATTAACATAGTGATTCACTTTCCCCATAGTGTGGCTACCATTTGTCACCACACAACACTATTACAATACTATTGACTATATTCTCTATGCTGTACCTTTTATTTTCATGACTTACTCATTTGGGATTTCCTGATATTTAATGCTACTAAGCTATTTTTAATGTGCTGATTAGCCATTTGTATATCTTATTTTTTGTATGTCCAATTTTTCCTAATTTTCTATTCAATTGTCTTTTTATTACTGAATTGTAGTTCCTTATATAATATGGTTATTAGTCATAAAGGGGTATGTTTTCTAGAGTCTTACCTTTAAGCAAGTGTTACATCTGATAATTCAAATAACTAGTATTTAGATCCTGCTGGAACCCTGGATCTTTGTCAATAATACACAATATGTTAATCATATTTCATTGAATGGCTACTACTATGTTATCAAGTCACACATATGTGTTGAACTTGACCAACAGACCCAAGGAATGAAATGCTATTTTGGAGAAGTAATCTTAGTCATAAAAAAGGATATGGTTTGAGAAACTGTATAATCTAACACTTCTGCCTACAGATTTGGAGTGAATCAGAGTTGTACTTGATTTTCAGTCCCTCTGTTTGTTGTATATGCCACTCTGGGAAAGCCACATAAGCTCACCAACTTCAATATTTTCTCTTGGAAAATAAGATCACGTTATATATGCTCTCCTCTGCAAAGTTATCATGAGGAATAAGTAAGAGGTGTAAATGTCTTGTCCCCAGCTCTAAAGAAAGCTTGTTTGCGTTGTTGTTTGTTTTCTTTGCTTCAGCAGAAGTAGTCCAGGTTCAAACACGAACTAGCCTGAGAAATGCATCTCTTGGAGCTTCAGTTTTTTTTTTTTTCATCTGCCTTATCTACTTCTCAAGATTCTCTTGAACGATCAACAAGATAACATACTAATGAGCCTATAAACCATATTTTAAAATAAAAGGTAGTATTAGCCATACATTAATTTATCAAAAATCTTTGTCAGGTATATGTTGAGCCAGATGCTTTGTTAGGCACAAAGATACAGCAATGCTGAAATCACAACTCTTTATTCCAAGGAGCTAGCAGTCCAATAGAGGGACAGAAGAACATATGTATATTATAATCTGGAATGAAAAAAGATTAATATAGGGATAACAGTAGTACCCTAGGACCCCTGAGAAAACATTGTCCAGCTGTGATCAACCTGGAGCTAAGTCCAAAAGATGATGGGGAGGTAGCAAGGCAAACCAGGAAAAAGGTCATCCAGAGAACAAAATTAAGAAAACCATCACAGGTGTGGGATATTCAGAGAAATGTCTAGAGTTATCTAACTCTATATTGATGGCATATATATTTGGAGGCAGGGGTAGCCACAGGTGGGAATGAGTAGAAGGAGCTGACCTCATATGAATATGGAAAAAATATTATTTTAACTCTGTTACTATTATTAATGCCTGATTATAGGTAAAATAAAGCCCTAGATGATAGGTTTCCATATAGAGATGGGATGACTGGCTCTTTGCACATTCACTGAGTCCACTGGAGAGAGAAAAGTTCTGCAGTCTCTGCCCTCATACCACCGACAACCCTCCATCTTTTACAATGAGAACCAGAAAGAAAACCTGAATAAGCAGAAATGTAGAGTACATTTTAGAAAGAATTTGTTAGGTAAGATACCTGTCAAAAGAACCACATTCTTCATATCATCTGTTGTTAGATCAGAACCCTCACTAACTAGAGTAACTAATTTTCTAAGCATTTTGTGTGCATGTGCACACACACACACAGATTTCAGCTCAGAAATTGATGCATAGACAAAATACATGTTTGTTATATAAATACCTGTGACAAAACTTTTTGTAATTATCTTTAATTTCTCTGCTTTTGGTTTTTTATGTAAACTCAGGATCAGCTGTGGTTTAGGGTGTCTTTCTTTAAGTCCTCTACCGTTTTCAGTATTCTTAGTATAGTATAATAAGAGTTAAATGAAGCTCTCCAGAGTCAAAAAAACATATGAGATAAAATTCCAAAGCAGATGTAAACAGCCAATTCAAGGACCTTGTGTAGTCCGGACAGCATTATTACTGAAAACGAATGAGGTCACCATATTTTCCTGTTAATTGTTTATTTTCTGTATTATTTGCTATCAGGAGACCAGAGACCTACTGATCAAATTATCTTGCTTAGTTAATCATTTGGAATTATTTTCCCCTTCCTAAGCCTCCTATAAGCTCTCTGTTTCTTGAATTTTGAGCCAAATCTTAGAAAAGGAGAAGTAGCAGCAATCTCTGATTCAATAAATAACCTTAAAGAATTGGTTATTAAGAAATGTTCAAAATATAAGAGTTTTCCAATCTCAAAATCTATAGTAAATACTTCCGGGGTCACGTCTGAACAGGAAACATGAACATACTCTCATTGGAAAGACAGATCTTTTATTTTCTAGGAAACTGCCCTGGCAATTCTATTCAACTTTTTGAGAGTAATGCTTGATTTTATTTTTCATAACAGAATGTGTAGACAAAATGTCCAAGCATTCAACCATGGAAGAAATGAAGTTATTGTGTTGCCTGACCAAGTCCTTTATAACGTTCGACCAACTTCTTTTTAGAGAAGCATTGCTATATGAGGTATGGAAAGAATATTCACATTGAAGAGCTTCTGACAATTACAATTGAAATAATTTTGAATATATATCACTTAATGTTTCCAAGGCCCCATTTCCTCATCTATGAAATGAGAATGACAGATGCCTAAGGCTGGTATTTTTAAAGTTGATATTGGAGGTAGAAGGGTTTTGTGGGCTGTGAAACTTTATATGAATTTAGGTGCTGTTTTCCCATGATCCTTGGCAGTAATATTATTTTATTCAGCTAGCCAAAGCAAATAAAATAAAATTTAAATTAAATTTTAAATTTAATTTTTAAAATTTTTTAATTTTTAAAATTAAATTTAAATTTAATAAAATTAAAATTTAAATTTGTAAAATAATTAGGAGAAAATTGACATCTTTACTGTGTTGAGACATCCTACCCATACACACGGTATGTCTTTTATTTAAATCTTTGATTTCATTGGTCAATATTTTGTGAATTTTCAGCATATTAACTCAGTGATTGTTTGTGTGATTATAGACAGTATTGTATTTGTTAATTTATGGGTCTGCATCTCTATTGCCAGTATATTTTTGTATCTTGCTGTATTCACTTCTTGTTTCTAGGAGTTATGTAATGGAATCTTTTTGATTTTCTATGTAGACAATCATCCATCTTCAGACTGGAGCAGATCTATTTTCTTTTTTTAACANACAAAAGAAGACCAAAAAGAAAAAAACATTAAGCTTAAGTGGGAGGTTTTCAGCTTAAGGTTCATGGTTACCTGGCAATAATTCTTCTGTTCATGTTTACATTAAAAATAGCTTCTGATTATCTATCAACAGTTTTCATTGTTCTCCTGTACATTGTAATGCTCTTTCAAAATCTCTGTNACTGTTTCAATACTGAAACAGAGTAGAAGACCAAAAAGAAAAAAACATTAAGCTTAAGTGGGAGGTTTTCAGCTTAAGGTTCATGGTTACCTGGCAATAATTCTTCTGTTCATGTTTACATTAAAAATAGCTTCTGATTATCTATCAACAGTTTTCATTGTTCTCCTGTACATTGTAATGCTCTTTCAAAATCTCTGTACGTAGCTAATATGAGAAGGTCCGTAACATGGTTTATAGCAAATGTTTGAGCAGCAGAGGGAAGGGAGAGATGACATTGAACATAGTGATCCAGGAAGTTCCTAGGTTCAGGGATTTCTGTGAAATGTAGCTGGGAAGCTATTTTCTTTCCATCCAGAGCCAGAGTGGTACCAACGCCTGCCTTCATGGTACTATGCGGCAAATGACTACAAGAAATTCAGCTCACCAATGAGAAATTTACAGAGCAGAGAAGAAAGTAAAGAGAGAGATCATTCTTTACATAGGATCAGCTATTTTGAAGAAAAAGATGGAATAGAATGAAGAACAATGGAATTTCCTGGTGAGCTATGAGAGCAAGAGTTGTCCGAGTCGGTTCTATAGGAAACTGCTAACCTGTTTATCAGAGTAGAGTAGTATTTTATTTCTGCAACAGTAATGTGTGACTGACTCATTTTCTTCATATCTTCACTGACACTGGGTGTTATCAACTTTTCTTTTTTTAGCCATTCTAATAGGTATGTACATTAAGTCATTATAATTTTAATTTGCATTTTCCTAATGGCTAATAATGTTGAATATTTTTCACATGCTTATTTGCCATCTGTGTATCCTACACAAAAATATACTGACAATAGAGATGTAGACCCGTAAATTAACAAAAACAATACTATCTATAATCACACAAACAATCACTGAGTTATAAATCTAACAACACATATACAGGACTTATATGCTGAAAATTCACAAAATATTGACCAATGAAATCAAAGATTTAAATAAAAGACATACCGTGTGTATGGGTAGAATGTCTCAACACAGTAAAGACGTCAATTTAATCTTGCTTGTATCTATAAAAATCTTGATATTTTATAGGAATTGTTTTAAATTTGTAAAATAATTAGGAGAAAATTGACATCTTTACTGTGTTGAGACATCCTACCCATACACACGGTATGTCTTTTATTTAAATCTTTGATTTCATTGGTCAATATTTTGTGAATTTTCAGCATATTAACTCAGTGATTGTTTGTGTGATTATAGACAGTATTGTATTTGTTAATTTATGGGTCTGCATCTCTATTGCCAGTATATTTTTGTATCTTGCTGTATTCACTTCTTGTTTCTAGGAGTTATGTAATGGAATCTTTTTGATTTTCTATGTAGACAATCATCCATCTTCAGACTGGAGCAGATCTATTTTCTTTTTTTAACATCTCTATGGCTTTATTTCTTTTTCTTACTTATTTGCATTGGCTAAAATGCCCAGTCTGATATTGAATAGTAGTGTTTAGAGCAGACATACTTATTCCTGAGGCTAAGGAGAAATCATTCAGTCTTTTACCGTTATATTTAATGCTACCTATACTGTTTTGTAGGTCTTTTTTATCAGGTAAGAGGAGTTCCTCTGTATTTTTAATGGGGTATTTATAAAGAATGGGTGTTAAACATTGTTAACTGCTTTTTGTGCATTGATTGATATGTTCATGGTATTTGTCTTCTCTATCCTCTTAATATGGTGGATCTTATTGATTTTTAAATACTGAAACAAACTTTCAGTTTTGGAATAAAACTCCTTGGTTCTGGTACATAATTATTTTGTTTATATTGGTGAAATCTATATGAGAAAATACATTCACGAAGGATATTGGGCTGTAGTTTTCCCTTTTTTGTATTGTTTTAGTATCAGAGTAAGTCTTGTTTCATAAAATAGGATTCAAAATTTTTATTCTCTTCTGTTTTCTGGAGTAGGTTGTGTGGAATTGGTATTAATTCTTTTTTAAATGTTTCTTAGAATTCTCCAGTGAACTAACTGGATCAGGATTTGTTTGGAGAAGGGTGCTTAAATTACAAATGAAAGGTCCTTAGTGGGGCTATTCAAATTATTTTTTTTCATTTCGGTTTTGGTGTCATAGCTTGTGCCTTCGAAGAACTTTTTTCCACCTAAGTTTATGGATATATGGATTTATGGATATAGAGTTGTTCCTACTGTTCCTTTATTATCATTCTGATGTTTGCAAGTTCTGAAGTAATATACCATTTCATTATTGATATTGACCATTTGAATTTCTTTTCTTTTTAAAATTTGTAGTCTTGCTTGTGGTTTGTCAATTTTACAGATATTTCAAAAAACGAATTTTAATTTTATTTTTTATTCTTTTCCTCTTTCACATTTCATTGATTTCTGCTCTTTATTATTTCATTCATCCTGCTTGGTTTATTTTGTTTTCTTTTTATTCAAGTTTGTGGGGTAGGAAATCAGATTATTGATTTCTTTTTCTCTTTCGTAACACACATTTAGTGCTATAAAAATCTCTCTCAGTTAAAGCATTGTGCCACAACTGATAAGTTGTGTTTTCATTTTTGCTCAGTTTAATGTATTTTAAAAACTTTTCTTGAGACTTTCTCTTTGAACCATAGATTAGAAGTATGTTCTTTAGTTGGAGTTTTTCTAGTTATTATTATAGATAATTTCAAGTCTAAATTTTGGAGGTTTGTTTATGGCCCAGGATATGACTAATCTATGCATATATTTGTGGATACTTAAAAAAATATGTATTCTACTATTTTGGAGTGGAGTATTCTGTAGTAAATGTTGGTTAGAGCCTGTTTCTTGAAGGCTATTGGTTGAAGATGATATACCTTACTGATTTTCTTTCTAGTTGTTCTATCAATTGTTGAGATAGAGTCTTAAAGTTTTCAGATTACACATTTATCTATTGACATTAAACAAATAAAAATAAAATTGTGGAATGGGAATACATTTTTAAATAAAAGGGTTTTTTAACCTTAAATTTAATCTATGCTTTATTTTATCATCTAGACATGATAGAATGCCTCACTGGGGAAGCATTTTGATAAAATTTAAAGTTCATTTCTATGAATTAGAAGTTCGGTAGAATGTTATAACCATATGAACCTAACTTTTTAATAAGTGGGCTTATGTGGCAAAATGTGTATACAATGATAATATTAACAAATGCACAAAGACATTTTGTCTCTTGTGATTTGATGTATATATCTTTGATGTCAGAATATTTCATTACTTTTTAAATGTCCATTTTTAATGTCACTCAATTACATTGAACATCCAAATATAAAATTACTCTTAAGTAATGACTACATGCATAATGCGCATAATGCGCAATACCCAATTTACATTTTTCAGTACATTACATACTTTTTTCATTACATACTTTTGACTAGAGCATAATTAGTAACTTTCATAATATAAACTTAACAGATTTCAAAACAAAAGAAGATGAATTTATGCAAATTGAGTCATTATTCAGTCTTCATTAAATTTTTTTCATAATTATATAAAAAGAACTCTTCTGGGATATAATTGGGTGTTAATCTAAAGAATATTTCAAGATCTGTTTTTTGGTTCTATATTTCAGTATTTCTCAAAGCTTACTTCCCTGATCACTTGTATTAGATCTTCCAAGTGCTTATTAAGAACTAGATAACCAGAGCCTATCCAGTTTGCTGAATTAACATCTCTGGGCCACAGCCTATGGAAATCTGGAGAATAAGTGTTTTAAAAAGCTCTCCGGGTGGATTCTATGCATACAAAAGTTTGAGAATTCTGCCTCAATTGCTTAAAACCCAGTGTAGACCACGAGACCACTAATTTGTAACTTAAAATGCCAATAGGTAGATTTAATATTTAGACACTGCTTTCTACTGTACTTTGCTCAACTTTTTACTATGCGTTACATTTAAAACTGTAATCAATTGCTATTATACATATTTTTTTTGCGATTCCAATAACCTAGTGTGATTTTTCACATTTTGCCTCACATTATCATCCCTCTATATTGTTATGTTTCTGTCTCACCTCAAGATGGGAAATTGTCTGGAAGCAAGACCATTAATAAGCTCAATATTTGTTTTCCATCTTCCTTTGAGTTAATAACAGCATTTTGTTAGATTTTCAGATACATAAAATATTTTTAATCATTTAAAGAGAGAATTCCTAGGTTTTGACAACTGTCCAGGGCCATATATCTGTGGTGGGATTATGTATGACTCTTGGCTACTGTGGACACTGGAGTCTTTGGACTTGATCTGGAAGTTCATGTGAAAACTAGAAACTCTTGTTGTCCCAGTATCATTTTTCTCCACAGTAGTGTCTCTGCCAGTGCCTGTAAGTCACCAGAAAGTTCAGCTATCCCTTGAGAACCACTGAGATTTTTTCCCTCTTTAGATGAATTCCTTTTCAGAAATATTTCCCTACAAGGTTTTCTTAAGCTATAGGATTGACCTAAAACAGTAGGAGTTATGACTAGAACCAGACTAATTGATGTCCATTATTCCTACATTTGAAAAACTATTTATGGATATGGCATTGCTGTTTTAAAATGTTGGATCACTTTCTTTCAAGAGGAGTATGTCTCTGCCCATTGTAATTTGAGTTGAGGGTTACACTGAAGGTAGACTGCACATTTCCTCACCATTATAAGCTTGACCATATAATGGATATAAGCCAGTAGATGTGAGAAAAAGCAGTGATTTTAAGCAGAAATCCTAAGTGACACCCCATGCCTTTCTTCCCATCAGCTTTGCCTCCTACCAACCCTTTCCTTCTGCCAATGAGAGTCCCAGGATGAGAAGACACATAGGGCAGAGCAGCACCTGCTGACCTGCCAGCATTAACAGGTAACAGGAGTAAAAAAATAAATGCTTGCCATTAGCATATGGTTCAGGGACATCCGTACATCCACATGAAAAACATAATCTACACATAGATTCATTTATTAATTTCAAAAAATTAACTCAAAATGGATCACAGAAGTCAGCAAACACATGAAAAGATGTTCAACATAACTAATCAGCAGGGAAACACAAGTCAAAACCACCTTGGGATGCCACCTCATACAAGTCCAAATGACTAAAATAAAAAACACAAGAAACGACAAGTGTTGGGAAGGCTATGGAGAAGAAGGAATGCTTGTGCACTGTTGGTGGGAATGTAACCTGGTGCAGCCATGTGGAAAACAGTATGGAGGGTCCTTAAAAAATTAAAGACAGAAACACCATAAGATCCAGCACTTCCACTACTGGGTATTTACACAAAGAAAACAAAAACACTAATTCAGAAAGATATATGCATCCTCATGTTTTTTGCAGCATTATTTACAATAGCTGAAATAGGGAAGCAACCTGTATTCATCAATAGAGGAATGGATAAAGAAGTGGTGTGTATAAACATAGACATAGACACACACACACACACACACACACACACACACGTACAATGGAATGTTAGTCAACCATAAAAAAGAATGAACTTTTGCAACAACGTGGATACGCAACAACGTGGATAAATCTATAGGGTACCATGTTAAGTGACTAAGTCAGTTAGAGAATGAAAAATACTATATTTTACTTACATGTGTAATTTAAGGAACAAAAACCAATGAACGAAGAAGAAAAGGACAAACAAATTAAAAAAAAAAAGACTTTCAAATATAGAGAACTGGTGGTTACCAGAGGGGAGGTGGGTGAGGGGATGAGTGAAATGGGTAAAGGGGATTAAGGGTACACTTATCATGATAAGCACAGAGTATAAAATTGTTTAATGACTATATTGTACACCTGAAACTAATATAAAGCTTGTATGTTAACTGTACTGAAAATGAATGAATGAATGAATAAAAAAGAAGTGAAACAAATGTAAAACACAAAACTTAAAACTTTTGGAAGATAACAGGAAAAAACCTAGATGATTTTTTAGATTTAACACAGAATGTAGAATCCAAGAAAAAAATTGACAAGCTGGATTTCATTAAAATTAAAAAAAACTGGCTCTTTGGAAGACAAATTCAAAGGAATTAGGAAGATAAGTCATAGACTGGGAAAAAATATTTGCAAGAGACATATCCAATAAAGGACTATTATCCAAAATACAGAAATAACTCTTACAACCCAGAAATAAGGAAACCTGATTAAAATATGGACCTTCACAGACACCTCATCCAAGATATAACAAATGGCAAATAAGAATATGATAAGGGCGCCTGGGTGGCTCAGTGGGTTAAAGCCTCTGCTTTCGGCTCAGGTCATGATCTCAGCGTCCTGGGATCGAGGCCCGCATCGGGCTCTCTGCTCAGCAGGGAGCCTGCTTCCTCCTCTCTCTCTGCCTGCTTCTCAGCCTACTTGTAATCTCTCTCTCTGTGTCAAACAAATAAATAAAAATCTTTAAAAAAAAAAAAAAAAAAGAATATGATAAGATGCTGCAAACACATCATATGTCATCAGAGAAATGCAAATTTAAAAAATAGTAAAATACAATTCATGCCTATTAGAATGCCTAAAATCCAAAACACTGACAACATCAAATTCTGGTGAAGATGTAAAGCAATAGGAATTCTCATTCATTGCAGGTCAAAATGCAAAATGGTACAGCTACTTTGTAGGACTGTGACAGTTTTTTACAAAACTGAAAATACTCTTATCATATGGTGACATGGCAGGAAGCCCGATGTGGGGCTCGATCCCAGGACCCTGAGATCATGACCTGAGCCGAAGGCAAAGGCTTTAACCCACTGAGCCACCCAGGCGCCCCCTGTGTGATATTTTAATGGTGGATCTGTGTCATTATACATTTGTCCAAATCCACAGAATAAGAGTGAACCTTAAGATAAACTATGGGGTTTGGGTGATTATGATGTGTCAATACAGCTACATCCTTGGAAAAAAACAAAAACAAAAAAGGTTGTACCATTATGGGAAGTGAAGTTGATAAGAGAAGAGGCTATACATGTATGAGGGCAGAGGTTATACTGGAAATCTCTGTGTCTTCCTTTCAATTTTGTTGTGAACCTAAAACTGCTCTAGAAAAGTCTTATAAGAAAAAGTCTTGTTATTATAAATCACCAGGATTTCAGAGTGTTAGTGCAATAAATAAAAACAGATTTATGTGGATATTAATGCTATGTTGATGTTACCCATTGTCTTGAGAAGGATTTCCATAAATAGCTAAGATGCTGCTGGTAACACAGGTGAATCATACTCATTGATAGCTCTGTGATTTTCACATGTTTTACAGTGAGATTTTAAGGATAGTTTGCACTTGCCCAACTTCCCAATAACATCTCTTGTCCCCAACTTATGGCTCCACAATTTTTTCCAGAATCACTATCAAAATTTCACTCTTTTCCTGTACAAGAAATTTAGCTCTACCAATAAATTTGAGCTGTCTCTCTCATAAGAACCATCAGGAAAAGTCCAGCAAGGATTTTTGACCTTTCAACTGAAGTGTGTCTTTTCTAATTTATGGTGTTTATATCTGTAGTAGAATGGAGAACCACTTCAAATGTCCAAGATTACAATCATAAAATATGTTTTAAACCCCCAAGTGCACTTAGTACTCTATCTGAAGCAGTAGAGGGTATATTGTCCAGAAGAACCATATAAGGAGGATACCAATTTTGATTGTAACTGAAAGTTTTGAGTATAACTTAAAGTACCCTGCAGTGTCAAAAAGATGAACACTGATAAATCCAAGTACCATAGAAAAAATGTTCTACAACCTTGGAAAAGGCTATGAATTTCATCTGGTTTATTCTTATTTCATCAAATTGGACAAAATTAATTTTTTATCCTTTGTATTTGAAATTAGTTGAAAAATAATCCAACCACATGAGTTGGTGTTTCTCAAGTTAATTTTACTTCTGTTAGAAATTAGAAATAGATATTTTAATAAATGCTCAACATTACAGGGCCCATGACCCTATCCTCATTCCATCTGGAAAATACTCTATTCCTTGCCTTGCTCACAAACTTCCAGAACTAATTATCCAGTGAGCTGGTTTATCCCTGCAACACTTGATCATCTATACCCATGAGCTTATGAAATCTGGAATCTGATTGTCATTTGTTGGCTCACTGCCTCTGCCAAAAATCGAGTTTAATGACTGTTCAGAGAAAAGACTAGTGATCCAAACAAGCAAAAGCCTTCTAATCACCTTACCACTAATATTGGGTCATAAATATTTTTATTCATTCTAAACAGATATACTGTCTATTTTGGAGAACTGTCCATGTTAGAATGACTAAAACTGTTCTCACTAGAACATGGCCAGTGTTTCTTTTTTTTTTAAAGATTTTATTTATTTATTTGACAGAGAGAGATTACAAGTAGGCAGAGAGGCAGGCAGAGAGAGAGGAGGAAGCAGGCTCCCTGCCAAGCAGAGAGCCCGATGCAGGCCTCGATCCCAGGACCCTGAGATCATGACCTGAGCTGAAGGCAGAGGCTTTAACCCACTGAGCCACCCAGGCACCCATGGCCAGTGTTTCTTGAATGAAGGGTGCAGTTCTTAGTTGTATGCATGCATATACAAAAAAAAAAAAAAAGAAGAAGAACCTTTCTCACTATGATTACATGAGAAAATTGTGTTTCTCAGTTAAACTTAGCTGTTTCTACACTATCACATACAACAGATCTATGCTATTTGGCAGCCATCTCTTGTACTATTTGCTCCTTTGGATGTCAAAAAATGTCCAGGGAAGTTGAAAAGAAAAAGTATCAGGGGAAACAGCTTATAGGAGACTAGCAAACATAAACTCACTGAGTTGAGTCTGCATTATATGAGAAGGGCAGGTGGACAGTCAGTGTGCATTTCTTCTCTGACAGGGTCAGCTTTCATGATCCACGTCTAAAGGACATCTCTTCATGTTTTGGACTTTGGTGAATGGAACTTACAAATATAAATAATTCAAGGTAGCAGAGAAGTAGAATAAGGAGATGGAATGTGAAACACAAATTACTTCAAGTGTGTATAGTTTAATTTAAAATGCTTATAATATGTCGTATGTAAGTACTTCAATTTGTCTTGGCCATTTAGAGGAGGATACTGATGAGTACTTCGTTACCAGGAGAGAGGCCAATATCATCATGGAGGGGGAGAATTTGTATTAACATTTTAATTCCTTTGTCCAGAAAGCTCATGAGCAAGCAGAATAATGAACTGTCTAAAGGTCATCTGATGGCTGAGAGCAATAAGTACAGCCCACCAGTATTAGGGAACATAAATCTAAGTATGGGAGCTAACTCCATACTTCCTTGGAGACTTTGTCTCACCAAAACGTTTTTTTTTTTAATATATATATATTTTCCCATTGGAAATCCTCCTGTTAACAGGAAATCCTCCTGTTAAGACAATCTACTTTCAGTCAGATTATCAGACCAATATGTTCTAATATAGCACTAGATATAATCACCTTTGAGGTAGAACAAAAATGAGGTCAATCCATAATTATATTATATTTATATATAATTTGAATGATTCTATTCAAATTCTGGATTATATATATCCTGATTATATATAAGGACATTTATAAAATGCTTGTGCTCTAAACATATGGCAAATGAATCAGTTATACAATAAAGGAAAAAAAGACATGAAAGAAATTCTTTTTCTATCCATTTAATTGAATATTAATATTATTAATGGAGTACTTCTGAGCTGGGTATTTAAATAAATCAGGAAAACAATACCATATAAAAGAGACGTTTCTATTGTTTTTAAAATCTTTTTTTTTTTAAAGATTTTATTTATTCATTTGACACAGAGAGAGAGATTACAAGTAGGCAGAGAGAGAGGAGAGAGGAGGAAGCAGGCTCCCCGCTGAGCAGAGAGCCCAATGTGGGCCTCGATCCCAGGACCCTGGGATCGTGACCTGAGCCGAAGGCAGTGGCTTTAACCCACTGAGCCACCCAGGCGCCCTGTTTTTAAAATCTTATAATACAATTACTTATTCTTATTTAATCTGAGAGAAATGGAAGATTAAAACAATACTTTCTATAGTGCTGTCCAGTACAAACACATTCTGGACATACGTAAGTCACATATATCATTTTAGCTTTTTAAATAGCAGCACTGAAAAGAAAAAAGAACCAGGTGAAATTAATGAATATTTATTTATTTTGTCCAGTGAATCCAAATATTATTATTTAAATAATCAATGTACAAGTTATAAATGAGATATTTTACATTCTCTCTCTTTTTTTCTTTCTTTCTTTTTTTTTACACTAAGTTTCCAAGTTGTGGTGTGTACTTTATACTTATAGCATGTCTCAATTTGGAGTAGCCACATTTCATGTGTTTTGTAGTCACATGTGGCTAGTGACTTTTGTATTGAACCGTGTCCATATTGGACACTGTCTTATAGAAACCTATTCTGAATGAAATTTATATTTTACTTAGCAGTTGTTAACTACAGAATGAATTGCCTTGGAAAAAGAGCAAGAAAATAAATTCCCAATAGAAACCAAAATTTGCATATAGAACATCACTGGAAATAGTACATTATTTACCTTACCACACTAAATTCAAAACTTATTTAGATGGATGGCCAGATAAAAATTCTTCAAAGTCAGTTTTAAAATATTAGGTGGGCATCTGAAACTACTGCATCACTATGTGTCAACTGTACTTCAATGAAAATAAATTTAAAAAATATTAAGTGGGCTTGCTGGCAAGACAGAAAATGGCCACTAGAAATTATTTCACATCCTCTCAATTTAATCAATATAAAGCACACAATGGATTTTTAGCAAAATATCAATTCTTGCACAACCCATAATTGCATATTTCATTAGCAGACCAATAAGTGCATTTCTTGATAAAGACCTAATATATCAAGACCTCTAAATGCTACTTAGTACATGATACTTATATATACCTATATGTTTATGTACTTAAGTTTATATACATATATATACTTGAGTGTATATATATACTTATATATATATAAACTTAAGTACATATAGATATGTAGCATCTTAAGCAAAATATTTGAATATATGGAACTCCTATTATCTTAGTACACATGATAATGCAAAATTGACTGCTGAAAATACAAATGTATAGGAATAGTCCTGCCCTACTTGGAATTCCTCCTCTTTCTTTTTAAACCTATAGCTCAATAATCAATAAGTCATTATTCATTCATCATCATTGACATTATTCAGTATCAGGATGATATTGGCCTCTCTTCTACAAAAACACATCAGTTTTGTGAGTCTAAAAAAGGAACTATGCATAAAAAAATTTAACTCAATGAATTCTGAAATTTTGAATTCTTGAAGGGATTTTGCTTTTGATAATTTTCCATTTAGGAAAACAATCCTCAGAAAGGTTTAGCTAATAAACCACAACTAAATTCCTTTTTTAATTGTTTAGGTCAGAGCACCACAAAACCCTATTCTCCATTAGTAGTTGACATATATCCATGGCAATTCTCTCATATTGTCATAAAACTTCAATGTTGCCATGGCCTAAGTAATGAGTCTTAATGCTATCTAACTTCACTGTAACTGTAAATCTTTATTAATTTTTCTGTTAGTTGTCTTAAGAAGGGTTATTTTCAGAACATAAAAACCAGAAGAGATTTTGCAAATTGGAATGTAAGCAAAGCACTTACTGAACAGACATTAATTAAAATTAACCATTTAGTCCCCTGCATACCATTCTCAAACTAATAGTAACTTATCACTCAAAACTCTAGGTAAAATATTTCTAAATAAATTCTTGAGAAATAAAGAATTTATAAAGAATGTTTTATATACATAAAATTATCAAGTAATTAAAATAAATAGTTTAAAGATTCAGAGAGACCTATAAGAGAAATAGAGAAAATCTCTAAACTCTCTAGAGGCAAATATAATACATATTTTTAGAGGTATTTATCTTCCTATTTCTAAATAAGCTATACAATTCTTTCTTAATTTCTAATATATTATCTGTTATCTTACCTAGAGTCAAGGGTGAGGACTGACCTCTCATACGCCCTAGTCCAGCCCCCAATGGGCATGCACGTATTCCCTGATATTCCCAATATTTATTAATTCATTCCTTCAAAAATATGAAGTTCTTATTACATGCCAGGTATTATCATCAGTTCTGAGGTTACAGCAGTACATAAAATTGACAGTTACATGTATTCATGGAACTTACAGACTACTGAAGAAATGTAGAAATGAATACACATGCAGTATGTTAGCAAATGAGAAGTACTATGGAAAAAAATGAAATGGAGGGATGGAGAAAGAGCTGAAATTTAATGTGGGAAGGCCTCATGGAACAACTGACATTTGAGCAAGGACTGAAAAAGGTAAGAAATTGAGCCCCACGTTGTTCTCTGGCGCACAGTACTAGAAGCAGGGAAGCACCCAGTGTGAATAACTGAAGTGGAATGTGCCAAGTGTGGCCAAGGAGACCAGATATGCTGGAATAAAGTGAACAATGGGGAAGGCACAGAGGTGGCATGTAGAGGTACATCTCTAAGATATTTGTAGGCTTTTTTTTTCCCAATGAAATGAATGCCTTTGGTGTTTTGATCAGAAGAGTGACATGCGTTCATAAAAATCACACTGGCTGCTGTGTTGGGAATAGAATGTGATGGATGAAAGTGCAAGGAAAATGAACTATTGGGACAGAACTGTGATAATCCAGAAGGGAAGATGGAGACTTGGGCCAGGGTGGTGAGAAGTGACTGGATTCTTGACACGTTTTGAGATAAAACCTGGAAGATTTTCTCATGGTGTCCTATTGTCATCAGACTGATCATGGGGTCAGTCAAGATTATAACCAAGATGTCTAGTCAGAAGCTTGAGAAGGATAAAATGACCACTAACTGAGATTGAGAAGAATATGAATGAAGAATGAAGAAGAATATGAATGAAGAATGCCAAAAGGAAGGAAAAAATCATTTTGGATATTTGAAACTGAGATGCTGATTTGAAATCCTGATCGAGATGTCTGTGTAAAGGCTTAGAAGACTTTGGAGACATGCAGCCAGGCCCTGTGAATTCTCAATGTTTCATCTTTAAAGTCAAGAAAACACTGAAGGAGCAGGCCCTGTGTGGCATGCTGCATGCCACGAGCCTCTTCCATTCAGTTTCTCCACAGAGCACACTTCCTGTCGCCTGTCACATGGTAGAGGAATGGTTACCTATCTCTCTGAACTAAGAACTAAATGAAAAGCATTTTCAAATAATCATTTTTTTTCAGTCCTGTAGCCATACTCTGACATTTGAAAGATATCAAAGTCTGTTTCTTGATCTTTTCTGAGTTCTGAGCTTCGAATTAGCTTTTACTTTCTGTAGTATGTATTCTCCCTGAGTTCAGCTTTTAGATGTCTCTGATATGCCAAGTCATTCACCATCACTTTTTTACCTATTTTTTAAACTTTCTAAAATAGATTCCCAGAATGTAGATTGTCACATAAAGAAGTATGAAGAAATTTGAGATTCTTTTAACTACATAGGAAATGAACTATGTAGATTCTGCATGCTGTAGAGAATTTCCTCCTCCTTTCTTACAATCAACAGATTAACTTGTATTATTTAATATCCCAGCTCTTCTGTCTAGCTCTATCAATGTGCTACTGGACAACGATGTTGCTAAGGGTCATTTAGGGTTTCTTTACCACCATTTATTTCCTTCCCCCTGCAGCTGTTTCAACATTTAGAATCATTCCAGATCTGAAGAATCCCTGAAAACTGATTTCTAGAGGATCAACATTTAAATCTAAATATCTGGATTTCTGAATTACTTGCCAATTAGAAAACCTTTTAGAACATGGGTAGGTTTAGGCTTGGTGATTTTCACACAATGCAAGCCAGTAGATGGTATTTCAGAGTTCGTCTGGAGGTAGAACTATAATGTTTGGTGATTCATGAAGAAAAATGTAACATAATAAATATTTTAGCTCTAATATAATTTCTTTATATGATTTATTTCTTTTGTGGCCATCAAAATATTTTTTGTAATTTCTCTAACATATTTAAGATAGCATTGTATGCTATAAAATGACAAAATAAATTAGACACATTCTTATCTGTCATCATACTTTGGTTCCTTTATTCACATTTTACTGACCAAAGCAAGTCAAATCACTAAGCATGATGCCAAAGGCTTCAAGTGTAACCCTTTTTGGTGGAAAGAGCAAGTAATTAGGAGCAATGATAGACTCTATTACAAAGGATTTCATAGCCCCAGTCAGAAACTAACACAAAATCTGGAAGAAACCCTTGGGAAGATTCCTATGGACTAGAAGAGAAGGGTACCAAATTTCAGATTAGAGACTGATCTGAAAGCAGTTTTCTAAGTACATTCTATCCTCCAGACAAAGACCTGGGCATAACAATACCTGATTCTCTCCTTATTTTCTATCCTGAGGCAGGAAAACAGATCCACCAGATGTGGCAAGTTAACCTCAGAAAAAAGTTGGAGACAAGTTAAGGTAGAAAGTCTAAATAAACAGATGGTTCAACATTGGAAAGTCTAACAATTTAATTTAACACATTCATATACTACAAAAGAAAAATTGAGCAGCTACGGCAATAAAAACAGAAACACATTTGAGAAAGATTAGTGTTTCTTTTTTAGAAACATACAATTTTTAATACAAAAGGAACTTCTTGAACTTCATAAGTCCTATCTATCAAAAATGCTATAGCATATATCATACATAATAGAGGTATTCTGGATATATTCTCTTTAATTTGGGGGAGACATATGATGACCACCATTATCACTTCTGTTCAGCATAGTACTGGAAGGTTGGTCAATATCATAAGATGGGGAAAAAATGAAGTATAAATACTTGGGAAAAAACCACAAGGGTGTCATCATTTACAAGTGCTATGATCATCCATAGGAAAGCCCAATCAAGAAAGCGCAAAGTCATTTGAACTTATAAATAAATTCATCAAGACCATCATAAATAAACCACCTCCTCCCCCCACACACATCAAAAATGTTCCTCTATACAACAATAATTTAACTGAAGATGTAAAAGTATAATACAAACTTAGATATTACACAGTGCCTTGTAATTAACCTACAAAAGAATACTAAAACCATCTATGTACAATGTTTTACAAATAGATTTTATCCAAAAGAGACCCAAATAAATGGAGAAATTTATGTCATATTAATGGGTGTAACAATTTACCTCTAAAACGTCACTCAACTTTTAAAACTTCTCTCAATAAATCTAATATTATGAGTGATTTTAATAAAAATATTACATTTTAAAATTTGAAGAGTATTAAATTCTCAAAAATAACTTAGTTACTATTAAAAGATGCAGAAGCTGGGGCTGGGCTTGCCTTATCATATACTGGAATTTATTACACCTATACACAAAGGGTGGGGTAACTAGCACAGTTTTATTTTCCACTAAAAAATACTGAATCTCACTGGCAATAGGAAGGAAAGTAAAAACAAAAGTGATGATCTCAGTGATGGAAAAAGTATTGCTAATGGCAAATAAGCTTATGGAAAGATACTTCACATCATGTGTAATTTAGAAACTGCAAATTAAAACAACAATGAGACACCACTATATACCTATTAGAATGGCCAAGATCCAAAATGTTGGCAACAACAAATGCTGGCAAGATGAGCAAAAGGAGCTCTTATTTATTGCTGATGAAAATGCAGAATGGTCCAGGCACTTCAGAAGAGTTTGTAGTTTCCTACAAAACTGAACACACTCTTAACATATAATCACAGTAATCATGCTCTCTGATGTTAACCTAAGGGAGGTGAAAACTTATATTCATACAAAAACTTGCACACAAATGTTTATAACATTTTAGTCATAATTGCCAGAACTTAAAAGCAAGATATCCTTCAACAGGTGAATGGAAAAGAATTTATGGTATAGCCATACAACAGGATATTATTTAGTGCTAGAAAGACATGGGCTATCAAGCCACAAAAAGACATGGAAATGTATTTCTAAGTGAAAGAAGGCAATCTGAGAAAATAATATACTGAATGATTTTAACTACATGACATTCTGAGAAGACAGAACTATGGAGACGGTAAAAAGACTAGTCATTGTCAGCAGCTGCTGGGAAGAGATGGAAGAGGGATAAATAGATGGAGCACAAGGGAATTTTAGGGCAGTGAAACTATTATTTGGTCTGATACTTGTAGGGTGGATACATGTCATTATACATTTGTTAAAATACATACCATATACAAAACAAGAGTGAACCATAATGTGTCTATGGACTTTAGTTAACAATAATTTATCAATATTATTTCATCAGTTATGACAAATGTTACACTTAAATATTTTTTGGTCATACCATTTTATTTTTATTTTTTTATTTCTATTTACCTATATTTATTTGTTTAATTTTATTTTTTCAGTGATCCAACATTCATTGTTTATGCACCACACCCAGTGCTCCTTGTAATATGTGCCTTCCTTAATACCCACCACCAGGCTCACCCATCCCCCGACCCCCCACCCCTCCATAACCCTCAGTTTGTTTCTCAGAGTCCACAGTCTCTCATGGTTCCTTTCCCCCGCCAATTTACCCCAATTCACTTTTCTTTTTCTTCTCCTAAAGTCCTCCATTTTATTCCTTAAGTTCCACAAGTAAGTGAAACCATATGATAATTGACTTTCTCGGCTTGACTTATTTCACTCAGCATAATCTCCTTCAGACCCATCCATGTTGATACAAAAGTTGGGTATTCATCCTTTCTGATGGCTGGGTAACATTCCATTGTATATATGGACCACATCTTATCCATTCATCTGTTGAAGGTCATCTCGGTTCTTTCCACAGTTTGGCGATTGTGGACATTGCTGCTATGAACATTGGGGTGCATATGACCCTTCTTTTCACTATATCTGTATCTTTGGGGTAAATAAATACCCAGTAGTACAATTGCAGGGTCATAGGGTAGCTCTATTTATTAAAAATACCACAGGATATGAAAAATAGGAGAAATGGAGGGAAAAGCAAGCATACGGGAACTCTGTATTTTTCACTCATTTTTTTCTGTAAACCTAAAACAATTTAAAAAATGTCTCTTAATTAAAAGAAATACATGGCTTCTACCATATCTCACTGAAGTGAATGAACAGGGATAGAGTGTGTCCAAGAACTGACAGTCTGTCATTTGAATAGTAATGTTAAAATACATTAATGAAATTAAGTATAAAATAGGAAAAATAAAAATTGCTTGTAAATTATTTATATAACTTGATTACTGAAATAACGCACATTAATCTGCATCTGCTCTGATACCAACATATAATGAAAGGTCTCTAGCAGGTCTGGTTTTACTCACTTTTAGAGCTAATACATTTTACTCTAAGAAAAAACTTGTGTTCTATATCTCCATAACTGGCATCCTGGGTCATGGAGATAGACAGAACTCTGAGCATGATCTTCCAAGTTTCTAGGGAACCCACTTTCCCTAGGAATAGAGTGTTTTGCAAATAGACTATTTTGGATCATTGCAGATTTTTCTACATTTTCTTTTTCATATTTTTTCACCAGTTTTCCTACTCTGTTATTCTTATCATTCTTTTTGCTCTATCACTATACTTTATTTTTCTTGCTGGGAATGGCCCCATCCCTAATGTAGGTCTTGTCCCCAAATTTACCAACTTCATACCTCAGTGTTCTGGTGTAGACATCTCACCCCAATCATAGTAAGAACTTCCAGAACCAAATTTCATCTAATACCTCAGGGTCATAACTCTGTCTACTACACTGACTTTTGTTTTAACGTCCTCATTCTTTGCCTTGTGGTCATTACCCTATTCTCAGAATGTAAAGGCTAGAGAAGGCCTTCCTCTTGTGTTTTAATGTTATCCCTACTTTCACATGCTTTATAAAAAGCCATGAAATATCATTCCAATGTTTTCCATTTGGTTTCTGTTTCATCTATATTTAACTTTTGTGTTCAACATGAATAAAGTGAAAACTTCCTGAAATACCATAAACAATTTGATAGAGTTTTATAGGTAAAATTTACAAAGCTGTATTAAATAATTTACTGACATATAAATTTATTATAAATCTTTTGTTTCATCATGCCCTGGTTCAGTAATTCTATTGGAATAAAACTAACATTTTTAAATATAATTTGTGCTTTGTAAGTCTTTTCCTGTGTTCTGCTTATGATTCCATTATCTTCTAGATGAGCACTTTTGTATATTTAATTTAGAAGTTTTACATTAAGAACAATAAAAGAAAATCCTTTCCTCTATATTTCCTCTTAAAATAAGATTATAATAATATGTGCTCTGTCGCATATAGATCTTCACAAAACATAACTATGAATATTTTATCGTATCTACTTATGAAGAAATAGCAGGGCTCCTATTATATGTACTGTAACAAATTAATCTACAAAATCATAAACTCGTAATCTTTTTAAAGCAGGAATAGGTAAAAAAGAGAGAGAAGAGAGGAACAATGTTGTTCCCAGGAGACACTGATTTATTGCTGCCACAGGAGAAAGTTTTGAAAGGAACAAAGCTTTTTGCTACATATATAAAAACAACAATAAAAACAACAACAAAACAGAACAATGTGAACTGGAATTTTCAGTTGAGTCAATCTGTGTTTCTATAACATAACTTAAGAGCACAGACAAGTATGAGTTCTGGCTTTCTCATCATTCAGTCATGTGTTTACTCATTCATTCACTTACTCAAAACCACAAATGTATGTATACTATACTAGATACTAGGAATACAAAATGGTTATAACACCGCCCTCAAGTTTCTCAAAACTAACAGTGGAAATAGGCACATAATGACAAATATCATACACTGTTATATTGGACATTTGAAGAATACCTAATGGGCCATGAAACCACAAAATAAAATATAGTCAATTTATCATAGGAAGGTCACTCACAGAGAAGAAAAGTGAAGACAGAATTCGGTCATAAAGGAAGAGTAGAATCTTCCAGGCTACCAAGGAGAATGCTGTTTCAGATAGCAGGAACACTGTGTACAAAGTTAAGGGGTAATAAAAAATATATACAATGGGTTAAAATGAGTCCAGTAGATCCAAGTTGTTCAAGGGGTGGAGTATTATGTGGAGTGACTTAGGAAGGAGAGGGATGGCATCAGACCATAAAATATGGTGGTCAATGTAAAGCTAAGGAGATTAGATTTTATCAGGAGACAAGGGTGTGGCATTGAAGGTATAATGATGTACAACAAGATGAAATTTGCTTTTTAGAACCATTGCCCTAAGGGTCCTGTGCAGGCTCCATTGTAGGTGGGGTTAGGGAAACTGAAGGGGGAAGGATCTCATAAAAGGTAATAGACAAAGAGATACCAAGGTATTTATTGGTGAAAACAGAGAGAGAAGACAGATCTGAGAGGAGGTAAGATTTATAGGGTTTTGTTCTTATCTGAATAAACAATGAGAGCAAACAGTGATTGAGAGTTCAAAATATCAAACATGTTATCTTAATCTTCATTACAATTAATTCTGGAAAAATTATTTCCCTAAACTGATTTTCAGAGGAAGTAAGTAGCTTATTGAAGGTCACACAGATTTTAGATGCATCTGCACACACACAGAACTACATTGACGATATCATCTGACACTCTAAATTAGTGGGAGAGGACAGAGACTAGAATAGCTCACAGTTCTCTGTCTTGGTTGCTGGTAATTTTTGAAGGAAGATAATTAATTAAGTGGAGGTACCTGAAGGATATCCAGGTAGAAATGAGAAATTGGCAGTTGGATATGGATCTGACGAAGTCTCTTGATAATATTGTTTTGTAGATGCACCAGGACTAGGACTGAAAGACATAGGTATATATAATTCTGTGGCTCTCTGTGTCTTACTGCTATATGGTATAGGCCAGATCAATATACGTTTCCCTCCACCTTTTTAGGAGAGAATTTATGATACATGTCCATTAATTACTTCCTGAAGGGTAGAAGTCCTCTATATTAGTTTTTTAGTCATCATATTATTATTATACTATAACAGGGGGAAACTTAGCATGTCTGACTCCATATTGCTTATATTTCCCTTGCTACTATGACATATAGCTTAAAAACTTCTGCTTAGCCCTGCACGTAGGCATGTTATAGATAAGTTTGCAAAAATTGTTTTTTACCTGAACTCTACCGTACCTGAGGAGATTTAAGTACATAGAGAAATGACTATGCTGTGTCTAAGACTTACAGGAATTATATAACCAGATGCCTGTATGCAAAGATCCACTGACTGGGGACAAAAAAAGTTAAAGTACCTCCCTCAGATGTCTACAGACATCAGTTACCTTTTGATTCTAACTCTTTCTAACTTCCTCATCTTCCTAACATAAAAGCTCAAATTTCATGGCAAAGGGAGATGATTCTTTTGGACAATAGTCCACCATTTCCTCAGTTTGCTGGCTTTCTGAAAAAATGTTGCTTTGCCCCAACATCTTGCCTCTTGACTTATTGGCCTGTTGTGCAGTGAGAAGAATGAGCTTGGCCTTGGTTATATTACCCTCAACAAATATCAAGTAATGTCAAGTAACAACAAGTAACAACAAATGTCAAGGAACTATGGGTTGCATTAAGCAAATTATGCTATATAATCTCACCAGAAGAATGAGGCGTTTAAGTGATTATAGTCATCTAACATCAATATTTGGCTTTATTTTCTCTGTATATTTATTTTTCTATTTATTATTGATCTTATCACAAGTTCTTTTTGTGTAGATGCCTAAATTCTATTTTGAATGAGGACTATCAATGAAAACACACAACTAGAAAGTTTACAATCTTTTAGCTGCATGACAGTTGTTGCAAAACCAATTTTTGCTCTTTTGTACATATGGCTTTTGATTTGAAATGACACAAAAATTAAAAAAAAGAAATGGGAGGAAAAGTAAATACTCAAAGAACTTTGATGTAAGAGTAACACAGTCTTGCCAGGGATAAAACATAGAACACATAGAGGACAGAGAGAAATTATTTTTCAGACTGTACAGTGCAGTTCTTGGCACATCCCTATAATTATTTTCTGGTTTACTCAAATAAAAATGAGACTATCTCAAATTTCCTCAGGCTTGGATTATAATATTCCATTTTATTAGCCCTAAGACAACATAAGCAGAAATTTTAGAGATAGTGTTACACTCTGTGCTTAAGTCTTGTTAGAAGTGCATTTTGTCTGTTCTAAAAGAAATTGTTGCTTAGTTCAACAAGGTGGCTGGAGGTCACAAAAATCCTTTTCCCTTAAAAAGAGAGAGAAAGAGACAGCTTCACAGAATAATTCATGTTAATGCATGGACCAATGGTCCTGCGATCCATTAATTAAATTAATTAGATTTCATATCATTCACTCATGAACTATGATGAAAAAAATTAGAAGGAAACAGGAAACACATATACTGCAGCATATGGTTTTGCCAGTGTTGGGCCCTTGAGAGTTATTAAAGAAAAGCTTGACTTAATTCAGACTTAATAAAATCTGTATGCTCTCTGAAGGTATTTTCATAACTTAAGTAATTTATGCAAATTAAGTTATATCAAAATGTGTGCTCTGTTGCTGCCCACAGGTCAGGATGATTTCACAATTTATAATATAATAGTTGTATCACTAAGCCATGAAACTATATATCTGTGAAATTAAGTGATAATAGTTCTATCTGATTAAGAGTATTTTACTGGGAAAATACTGCTAATATACTTAAGTCTTTCAAATATTTTGAGGTTCATAGAAAATTAATTATAATGAAATAATACATCCTACTAGGACCATTTAGAGAACAACAGGTAAATCAAATCCTCACTGTTATGGAGTTTACCAAAGATAATTTTATGACAAAAATGTTAAAGTATCTAGCATGGTGCCTGAAATATAGTATGTAAAAATACACTACGCTAAAATGACCTCATTCATTTTTAGGTTTCAAATACCAGCTACATGGTAGTGATCCAAATTTTTATACATTCATAGTTTCTGAACTGAAATTCAGATATCCAATATCTCCATTTAATTTCTCTACCTTAAATGTCTTAAACCAAATTCTTATTTTTCTTTCCCTAAATCTATTCCTTTCCTCGCATCCTTTCCATCTTATTATAGCTAATTAAATCAGAACATTTTGGTTTACATAAAAAATTTGGATCACATTCCCATATCAAAGCCATTAACAAATCTCACTTTACTTTAAAAATATTGAAAATATGGTCACCTCTTCCCATTACAGCCCTAGTACAAATCATCCTACATCTTTCCTGGGCAACAGCAAAAGCATCTTAACCATCTAGCCTTGCACCCAACAATCAGTTCCTATTTCAGCAGCCAGGAGGTCATTTAAATTGTGTATTCTATTATTCTCTATTCAAAGATTCCATCTCATTCTCAATAAAATCCAAATCTCTACAATGGCATGTAAAGCCCTCCATGGTTGGGCCACCCCTTTGCCTTATATTCATGAACTCTTCTATTTTCCACCTCAGTCTCTATTATAACCAAGAGAACTCCTTGCTGTTTCCTGAACATAACCATCTTCCAGCTCTTCAGATTTGTTGGTCCTGTTACTTGGGATAGTCTTCCTTCCTGCATCTACTTTATGACCTCTTTCATCATCTTCAATTTATTGATGGAATGTCATTCTTTTATTCAATGAGGACTTACCTGAAAACCATATTTAAAACTGAAGCCTTAATCCATGCTCAGTATTTTCATAACACTTCCCTGTTTGGGTTTTCTCCATAGAATTTACTATCATCTGATATAATTAAGACATAGTAAAATCTATTTCTTAATTATTTTATTTCATGTATATGTTTAGTCCCTCCCACAATTAGATGGTTAGTGAGAACTATTGTGTATTTTATTCACAGTATTCCTAATGACTAAAAAGTATATAATATTTATATAGGCATATACTATATAAGCATTCACTGAATGCAAGAATTAAATATAAAAGTATAGTCTGATGTTTGAAGAAAAAACTTATTTTTTAAGCAGATTTTGAAATCTGGAAAGTTATAATTAATTTGGGAAATATACTTCCTCTCATCTCAATTAAGGGAAATCTTGGCAGGCATGCCCTGATCCTTCTCTAGAACTTCCCAGTCAAGGCCTATTCTCTAATTTCAAAATCTGAAGTCTCTGTGGGACCAATGTAGTTCATGATTAGCTGGGGTACCCAGTGTCCTATTCTCAGTGTGAGGTGCCAGATTTGCTTAGCAGACAGGTAGGTAAGGAATGTGGATTTCCAATTGTTAATGTGGTGTGGTATAAGGTTACAATGACCAACCATTCTAACATTTGCTCAGCAATATATACTCTCCTGAACAAAACCAGGTTCCATGTCTACTCCTGCCTGTTTCTCTGATCTTTATTTTCTCTTTATCTAGAATAGCCTCTCTGTATTCTCATCCTCTTGAATCCTTCCATCTCCATGAAGAAAAAGCTAATTGTGAATTTGACTTAATAATGAATCTCCCCAAATATCTTCCATTTCAGAACTTTTATTGCCTTATAAGCCCAGGGAGGAAAAACATAATTTAAAACATAACGAATTAAAAAATAAAAATCATATATATCATTTTAATTGAGCTTCATTAACTAACAATAGATTAACCAATGTTGTACTTGCTTCTTATAAAATAATAGCATGCTTTCTGCTATGTCTATGTTGGTTGACTGTCTCAACTTAGCTTTCTGTTACCCAGAATTCAAATGTGTTTGCTCACCTGTTCATCAGCTGTTTATTTCAGTTATATGAAATTTAACCATACCATTATATAAATAAAATCAATGATATGATTTTTTAAAAGATGGGTTTTGTGGGCACCTGGGTGGCTCAGTGGGTTAAAGCCTCTGCTTTCAGCTCAGGTCATGATCTCAGGGTCCTGGGATCGAGGCCCGCATCGGGCTCTCTGCTCAGTGGGGAGCCTGCTTCCTCCTCTCTCTGCCTGCCTCTCTGCCTACTTGCAATCTCTCTCTGTCAAATAAATAAATAAAATCTTAAAAAAAAAAAAGATGGGTTTTGTTTCTGCAAAACTAAATTGTGCTTTGAAAAAGATTAGAAAATATTAAGTTAAATTATAATAAGGGTTAAACAGCCATAAAATTGAAGAAGAAATTATAAAATAATAATGAGAAAAGATTTAAAAGATTTGGCAATCATTATTTTTATTCTCTCTTAATACATTAAAATTAGAAATTATAATTGATTCACTATGATTTATATGAGGAAGATAATATATAAACATTCCAGTCAATAGAGTGATGATCAAAGGGTACTGACTTACATCAAAGTATTGGCCAATTAATGTGTATTTGTATCTTTTTTAAATCCCCATTTAGGTGATTTTTTAGATTAACAATCAAACAACTGATCTAATTATATTTGAATAAAAGGTTTCTATCCTTAGTGTTATCTAACTTGTCCATGTATCTGGTGTCTCAAACTAGATTGCATAATTTACTAGGATAGAGTCATTATAATAGATCTTATGTTTCCTTCCCACTTGATTATATGGGAACTATTCAGTAAGGACAAATTGAACAAGCTTGGGCTAAGCCAATGTTGTTCTGTAGAACGCGAATGATCTGTATTTTTTCAAAAACTCCAAGGAAGGGAAAAAAGTAAACACTGGAAACCTTAGAAAGATTATCTAGTTAATGATAGAATAGTGAATGAACTTGAGATATGCCCTATTCCATAATTATTGGTCTTATCCACAGTACCACAGTAAAATTTCTTTCATTCTTCATTTGAAGAAATCTTAAAAAAAAAAAACACACACAACTCTATTCTTTGATTTTCTAGTTGACCAATGATTTAATCTGAACTCATATTTATGTAATGGCAATAGTATCTACTGAAAACTTCAGAGTGGGGATATATTTAAGATAAATGCTGAGTAGTACACTCTATGTCTATAAGCTACAAATAATTGGTGTATGGTATTGGAATAATAAAACAAAATCTATTCTCAATATACTCATTGCTTCAGACCTTTAGTGCAATTTTGACCAACTATTAGTTCACCTGTGTTTATATATTTCTGTGATGGCACAGTTATTTCAAAAGCCTTGATCAAAAAAATTTACTAGATTTCTGATTTCTCACAACCATAGCAAGCTCTTATAAATAATACTGTGCTTGTTATTTAATGCCAAAAAAAATCTCTTTAGGATTCTAAAGTATAAACTTTGAATAAAATATTGACCTTTCTTTTCAAGACAAGGACAACATTTAAATAGAAGATACATAGGCTATTCCACCCAAACAAGAAAACTTTAGGAGATATATATTTATACATACACACACGCACCCTATACCTATATATAGTAAATGCTTACACATGGCAGTATGTGAGAATTATGGTGATCATTTCTTGTAAATAATATGTGAAAATCAATAGGACAGTTACAGAAACAACTCATTCTTGTTCATTACATAAAGCTAAAGTCCTGCTATATGGATGTTATATTTTTGAAAACACCAGTCTTACTCCAGACACATTTCTAGTTTCTTGAACATAGAACCTTATTAATGTAAAGTATGGAACAAGTAAATTGTAAGATTCATTTAAGAAACTATAGTCTTAAAAAAAGGAACTATTGTCTTAAAGCTGTGTTTATTTATTTTAGGGTGAAAAATGGCACTGTTGTACTTACTTTAAAAGTTAAAAAAAAAGGTTGGAAAGATGACGGTGTGGGAGGATCCTGAGCTCACCTTCTCCACAGATACAACTAGATAACACCAAATCAGTGTGAAAATAACCCAAAAAATTAACCAAAGACCAGATTCTTCACAGTTAACTATATAGAAAAGAAGTCACACTGAAGAGGGTAGAAAGGGCAGAGATGCTGTCTGAAACTGAATAAACCAGCTGAATGTCCACTGGAGGGAGGAAAGTGTGGGCTTGAAGAGGAGAGAGGAGCAGAACCCCACCCCAGGCAACCCAGCTACAGGAGACCTGCATGGGAAAGACAAATAACCATAACATCTGGCTTTGAAACCAGAGGGGCCAAATTTTGTGAGTTCCTAAATCAATGTGGCTTAATATTTGAAACTTTAAAAAAAAATCAGAAAATTTGGCTCTGGGAGAGCCTGAGCACATTAAGGAAATCATCTCCCAACCCTTAAAGACACAGCACAACAAACAGCTCCTCTGAGAAATAGCATAGAAGAAGCAGTTTGAAAAATACTTGGGATATAAGAAAAGGTTATTTATTTATTAATATCAGAGCATATGCTAAAGGGGAAGGATCTTTGGGAGACTTCTCCAAGAAAAGGAGAGCTAGTATTCACCATTTCCCTCCCCCAAACCTCCAGACCAGATATGTGAATACTTACAGGAAGCAGTACAATGCAAACACTCTTCACTTAGCTTGCTAACAGAACACCCCGCCACTGTGTGCTTCTGAGAATTAGCCCCCTCCAATCCAGCCAGCCTCGTCAGGAGTATTCCCAGGTGGCTGCAGGTCTCCTCCTGTTTGATGGCATCACACACTTTGCTCTATGTTCTCCTATGGAGCTGTCCCCTCAAATATGCCTTTGCTCAGAGGCCATCCAAAACAGTGCCAAAAGCCTGGCAGTGTGCAAGCAGCCCCAGTAGGGGCCAGCACCACTCCAAAGTGACTCATGCTCTGGAAAGAGGGGAAAATAACCACACACACACCAGTTCCATGGGTCCAGCTCTGGGCTGGGGGTAGACATCTAATCTGGCTATAGACCCCACCCATCAACAAAAGCTTCTCAAGGGACAACATAGAGAAAGTCCCATGAAATTTGATGTCACCATAGCTCTAGCACACAACTGATCTGATCCAACTCAAGCCCAAAATATCTCCAGTCTGGCCCACTAACAAAACAGAGATAAATCCTGCCCATAACAGGCAAAAAGAGCCACTGCAGGGGGCTAGAGTGAAGGTAAATGTCATTCAACCACAAGAGTAGGGCACATACAACACGCATAGGAGACACTCTGAAGCACCAGGTCCTGGCGAACACTGCATGGGAGGTGACACCGCATGGGAGGGCACCACAGTACCTCTTCTTCATAAGGTCACTACTTTTAGAAGCAAGAAATGTAAGCCCGTTGATGGGTATTAAAGAGGGCAGTATTGCATGGAGCACTGGGTGTTATACGCAAACAATGAATCATGGAACACTGCCTCAAAAGCTAATGACATGCTGTTTGGTGACTAACGTAACATAATAAAAAGAAAAAAAAATGCAGAGAGTTAGACAAAATGAGGAGAAAGAGGAATATGTCCCAAATGAAAGACTAGGACAAAGTCACAGCAAAAGAGCCAAATGAAAGAGAGATAATAGGCCTGACAAAGAATTCAAAGTGGTGGTCATAAAGGTAATCACTGTACTTGAAAAAAGAGTGGAAGATCTCAATGAGACCCTCAACAAAGAGCCAGAAAACATACAAAAGACCCAGTCAGTGATGAAGAACTCAATAACTGAAATTAAAAATACATTAAGCGAATTGATAGCAGATTAGAGGAGGCAGAAGAATGGATCAGTGAACTGGAAGACAGTAATATCAACCAAACATCAGCAAAAAGAAAAAAAAATAAAAATGAGAACAGGTTAAGGGAATCAGTGACAACATCAGTCATAACAGTCACATTATGGGGATCTCAGAAGGAGAACAGAAAGAAGTTGGAGAGAAAATTTATTTGAAGAAATAATAGCTTAAAACTTCCTGATCTGGGGAATGAAACACACATCCAGATCCAGGAAGCAAAGAAGACGTCCAACAAAATTAAACCAAGGAGGTCCACATCAAGACACAAAATAATTAAAATGGCAAAGAGTACTGCTAAGAAGAGCATTTTGAAAGCAGCAAGAGAAAAGAAAACAATTACATACAAGGGAAACCTCATAAGGTTATCAACTGATTTTTCAGCAAAAACTTTGCAGTCCTGAAGAGAGTGGCATGACATAATCAAAGTGCTGAAAGGAAAAAACCTGCAACTCAAAATACTCTTTCCAGCAAGGTTATCATTCAGAACAGAAGGAGAGATAGTTTCCCAGACAAACAAAACTTAAAGGAGTTCATCATCACTAAACCAGCCTTACAAGAAACATTAATGGAAATTCTTGGAGTAGAAAGAAATGGCTATAATCAGGAATAAGAAAATTATGAAAGGAAAAAAAATTCTACAGGTAAATGTAAACATATAAATAAAAGTACTAGATCAATCGCTTATAAAACCAGTATGGAAATTATAGCACAAAAGCAGTAAAATCAATTATATCTTTAAAAACAAGTCAAGCAATTCACAAAATAAAAAGATGTAAGTATGACGTCACTTAAACAAAATGGGGTAAAAAATTTTGTGCTTTTAAAATGGTTTCAAACTGGGGCACCTGGGTAGCTCAGTGGGTTAAGCCTCTGCCTTCAGCTCAGGTCATGATCTCAGGCTCCTGGGATTGATCCCCATGTAGGGCTCTCTGCTCAGTGGGAAGCCTGCTTCCCCCTCTCCCTCTGCTTGCCTCTCTGCCTACTTGTGATCTCTCTCTCTCTGTCAAATAAATAAATAAAATCTTAAAAAAATAAAATGGTTTCAAACTTAAGTGACCATCAACTTAATACATGCTCCTAGCATAAGATGTTATATGTGAATCTAATGGTTGGCACAAGTCAAAAACCTATAATAGCTTTACAAAAAAGAAAGAGAAAGGAGCCCAAAATTAACACTAGAGAAAGCCATCAAACCACAAAGGAAGAGGGCAAAATAAGAAGAAAGGGACAGGGAGAAGCTATAAAAACAACAGCAAAACAAGTCACAAAATGGCAATAAGTACATAATTATCAATGATTTATTTGAATGTAAATAGACTAAATGCTCTAATCAAAACACACAGGATAATTAAATGGATAAAAATGTAAGACCCATACATATGCTCCCTAAAAAGGACTCACTTCAGAACTTAAGACACATGCAAGTTTGAAAGAGATAGGATAGAAAAGCATTTAGCATCCAAAAGGCAGTGAAAAGAAAACCAGGGTAGTAATTCTCATACTGGATAAAACAGACTTTAAAACAAAGATTAATAGGAAACACAGAGGGACAGTATATAACTATAAAGGGAAAAATCCAATAAGAAGATATAAAAAATTTTAAATAATTATGCACCAACATGGGAGCCTCCACATACACAAAGCCACTATTGACTTAAAGGAAGAAACTGATGGAAATACAATAGTGGGGGGACATTAACATATCATTTACCTCAATAGATAGACTATCCAGACAGAAAATCAAAAAATAAACTGTAGCTTTGAAGGACATATTGGACCAGATGAAACTGTATATTGGATATATTCAGAATATTCCATTTAAAAACAGTGGAACATACATTCTTTTCAAGTGTGCATGGAAAATTCTACAGAATAGATCATGTTAGACCACAAAACATATCTCAACAAATGCAAACAGATTGAAAGCACAATGTGCATTTTTTCTGACAACAATTTGAAACTAGAAATCAATCAGAAGAAAAAGTTGGAAAGAACACAAATACACGAAAGCTAAATAACACGCTGTTAAATGAATTGATGAATGTGTCAACAAAGAAATCAAAGAAGAAAGTAAAAAAATTGGGGATAAATGAAAATGAAAACAAAGATCTGAAATCTTTGGAATTCAGCAAAGGACATTCTAAGAAGGAAGTTTATAGTAATATAGGCCTACCTTAAGAAACAAGAAAAGTCTCGGGTGCCTGGGTGGCTCAGTGGGTTAAAGCCTCTGCTTTCGGCTCAGGTCATGATCTCAGCGTCCTGGGATCGAGGTCCGCATCGGGCTCTCTGCTCCGCGGGGAGCCGGCTTCCTCCTCTCCCTGTCTCTCTGCCTGCCTCTCTGCCTACTTGTGATCTCTCTCTCTCTGTGTCAAATAAATAAATAAAATCTTAAAAAAAAAAAGAAAGAAACAAGAAAAGTCTCAAATAAGCAACTTAGTATTATACTTCAAGGATCTAGACAAAGAAGAACAAACAAAAGACAGATCCAGTAGAAGGGAGGATATAGTAGAGATCAGAGCAGAAATAACAAGAAAAGTCTCAAATAAGCAACTTAGTATTATACTTCAAGGATCTAGACAAAGAAGAACAAACAAAAGACAGATCCAGTAGAAGGGAGGATATAGTAGAGATCAGAGCAGAAATAAACAAAATAAAAACTGAAACAAAAACCAGAAAACAATTGAACAGATTATTGAAACCAGGAGTTGGTTCATTTGAAAGATCAACAAAATTGATAAGCATTTAGCAAGACTCATTGAATAAAAAAGAGAGAAGACTAAAATAAAATTAAAATTGAAGGAGAAGAAATAACAACCAACACCTCAAAAACACAAAGGATTATGAGAGAATGCTATGACAAATTATATGCCAACAAATTAAACAACTACCCCAATGGCTAATTTCCTAGAAATATATAAGCTTCAAAAACTGAATTAGGAAGAAACAGAAAATTTGAATAGACTGATTACTAGCAATGAAATTGAATCATTAATCAAAAATCTTGCAACAATCTAAAGTCTAGGACACATGGCTTTAAAGATGAATTTTACCAAAATTTAAAGAAGAGTTAATACCTATTCTCAAACTATATCAAGAAATAGAAGAAAAAGATTCCAAATTCTTTCTATGAGGTCAGCATAACCCTGATGCCAAAACCAGATAAAGACACTACCAAAAAAGAAAACTACGGGTCAATATCTCTGATGAACATAGATGCAAAAATCCACAACAAAATATTAGCAAACCAAATCCACAACATGTTAAAAAAAAAACCATTCACCATGATCAAGTTGGATCTATTCCAGGGATGCAAGCATGGTTTAATGTTCACAAATCAATTGACATATCACACTAAAAAGAGAGGGAATAAAAGCCATATGATCATCTCAAGAGATGCAGAGAAAAACATTTGCAAAATACAACACCCATTTATAAGAACTCTCAATAAAGTAGGTTTAGAGGGAACATACCTCAACATAATAAAGGCCATATATAAAAAACCTACAGCTAACACCAGATTCATTGGTGAAAATTTGGTAACTCTTCCTTTCCTAATCAAAAAGAAAACACTCTCCTCACTTTTATTCAACTTAGTACTGGAAGTCCTAGCCGTAGCAAACAGACAAGAGGAAGAAATGAAAGGCACTGAAATTAGTAAGGAAAAAATAAGTTTCACTATTTGCAGATGACATGATAATTACATATGAAAAACCCTAAAATTCCATCAAAAAACTACTAGAACTAATAAATGAATTCAGTAAGGACTTGGATATAAAAATCAATATACAGAAATCTGTTGCATTTATACATGCTAATAATGAAGTAGCAGAAAGAGAAATCTAAAAAAAAATTGCATTTACAGTTGCACCAAAAATAATAAAATAACTAGGAATAATCTTAACCAAGGAGTGAAAGAACTATATTGTGAAAGCTATAAAACAATGATGAAAGCAATAGAAGATGATACAAATAGATATTTCATGCTCACGGATTAGAAGAATCCAGTATTGTTAAAATGTCCATATTACCTAAAGTAGTCCACAGATTTAATGCAATCACTATTAAAATACCAAAATTTTTCAAAGAAGTAGAACGAATAATCCTAGACTTTGTATTTGGAATCCTAAAAGACCCTGAATAGCCAAAGCAACCCTAAGAAAGAAGAAAAAAACTGGAGGTATCACAATCCCAAATTTCAAGATATGCTACAAATCTGTAGTGCTTTAAACAGTATGGTACTGGCACAAAAATAGACACAGAGATCAATAGAACAGAATAGAGACCCAAGAAATAAATTCATGAGTATATGGTTAATTCATCTATGACAAGAGAGGCAAGAATATACAATGGGGGACGGGACAATTTCTTCAACAAATGATGCTGGGGAAACTAGATAGCCACATGCAGAAGAATAAAACTGAACACCCACACACATGCTTAAAATGGATTAAAGACCTAAATGTGAGACCTAAGACTATAAAACTTCTAGAAGCAAACAGAGGCAGTAATTTCTTAGACATCAGCTATAGAAACATTTCTCTATATATGTCTCCTCAGGAAAGGAAAACAAAAGCAAAATTAAAATATTGGGACTACACCAATATAAAGAGCTTTTTTGCACAGTGGAAGAAATAACGTTAACAAAACAAAACAAAACAAAAACTGAATGGAAGAAGATATTAGTAAATGGTATAACTGAAAGGAGTTAATATTTAAAATATATAAAATATCCACACAACTCAATAACAAAAAATCTGATTAAAAAATTGGCATAAGATCTGAACAGACATTTTTCCAAAGAAGACATACTAAGGTGGACAACAGACACATGAAGAGATGTTCAACATCATTAATCATCAGGGAGATGCAAGTAAAAATCATCATGAGATATCACCTTGCACCAGTCAGAATGGCTAAAAGCAAAAACAGAAAAATAACAAGTGTTGACAAATATGTGGGAAAAAAAGGACCTTGTGCACTGTTGGTGGGAATGCAAACTGGTACAGCCACTGTAGAAAACCATATTAAGTTTCCTCTAAATATTAGAAATGAATTACTATATGATCTAGTAATTCCACCACTGAATACTTACCCAAAGAACACAAAAACGCTAATTCAAAAACATATATTATGCACCTCTATGTTAATTTCAGCATTATTTACAATAGTCAAGATACAGACACTATCCAAGTGTCCAGCCAAAGATGAATGGATTTTAAAAAATGGTATGTATATATAGAAAGAAATATTACTCAGCCTTAAAAAAGAAAGATCTTGGCATTAGTAACAACATGCATTGACCTAGATGGTATAATTCTAAATCAAATAAGTTAGAGAAAATCAAATACCATATGATTTCTCTTACATGTGGAATTTAGGAAACAAAACAAATGAACAAAGAAAATAAGAAGCAAATATAAAAACAGACTCTTAACTGAAGAACTAGTGTTGCCAGAGGGATGGTGATTAGGGGGAGGAGTGAAATAGATAAGAGTACACTTATTGTAATGATCCAAAGTACAAGATCAAGATTACACTTGATCAAGAGTATAGGATCAAGAGTACACTTATTGTAAAGAGTACTGAAGAGTTTCAATCACTATATTTTACAGCTGAAACTAATATAGCTCTATATGTTAATTATACTTCAATAAAAACATATGTTAATATAAAAAGGAAGAATTTGGTATAGTGTTATTTACTGGTTTTATATAAATAGAATAAAAATAACTAATAATAATGATAAAAACTGGATAATTACCTTAGTTTTATTTTTTATCAGATTTTTAAAAATAAACATAGATGAATACATGAAGGGAATACAAATTGATTTTATTGGTTTTTACTTTTTATATATTTTTATCAGTAGCAAAGAGCCACAAAACTGTTATGCTGAATTTCTGTTATTTTCTTTCTACAGTATAGTGCTAAAAGAAATAAATAATTTGAAGTTATGAAGAAGCCCTTCTTTTTTAGTGCTAATTTCTTCCCTTTTTTATAACCTGAAGTAGAAATACATTTAAAACATCAACAAAAGGAAAAAGAGGATAAAACCACGATGACGGGGCACCTGGGTGGCTCAGTGGGTTAAAGCCTCCGCCTTCGGCTCAGGTCATGATGTTAGGGTCCTGGGATCAAGGCCCGCATCGGGCTCTCTGCTCAGCGGGGAGCCTGCTTCCTCCTCTCTGCCTGCCTCTCTGCCTACTTGTGATCTCTCTCTGTCAAATAAATAATAACTAAATCTTAAAAAAAAAACATGATGAAATAAGGCCCTTTAGAAATTAATAATGTTCTTGACTGACTCTTGATATGATGATCTAACATCCTATTTGATAACTACCCAGCAACATGGAAAGATTACATTTGGTCTTTGTTCCAACTCAACACAATGACTACAATTTTATCACAGGAATTTCATAATTTTACCTGTTTTGTAGTAAAGCAGTTTCTTTATAAGCTCCTCAGAGAGTCGCCAGATAACTTTAAAGCATATTTGATAACCCAAAGGCCACTTGGTCAAGTGCCCCAGGAAAAAATTCAAACTGTGATAAATGTACTTCTTTAACCCATAGTTCTAAAACCATTGATTACATAGACTCCTTATAAGCATTAGATAAAGCCAGTGAGAGGAACTGTCAAAATTTGAATGTGAGGCCTCAAATTTGAATGTCTATCTACTCTTTTCAATGGGTTTCCTGAAACTAGAACAATTGTTCTGCATAAAAAGTCATACCACCGACCTAGTGAAGCTACATATTTAGTTCTCTGATCCAAATATTTGTCATCTCCTTCAATAAGTCTTTTCCCAGTTCACCTAAATAGTTTATGCTCCACCTTCCAGATGTGCACGTGAAAACATCTGAAATTAATGATTATTTTACTACATTTAAACATTGTCATTTAAAAAAAAACAACATTAGTATTTCCCTCATTCTCTTGTTTAATCTGCTTTATTCAGAAAAGTACTTAAAATAATTTTTTCTGGGTGCCTGGGTGGCTCAGTGGGTTAAAGCCTCTGCTTTCAGCTCAGGTCATGATCNCATTTTTTCTGGGCGCCTGGGTGGCTCAGTGGGTTAAAGCCTCTGCTTTCAGCTCAGGTCATGATCTCAGGGTCCTGGGATCGAGGCCCGCATCGGGCTCCCTGCTCAGTGGGGAGCCTGCTTCCCCCTCTCTCTCTCTTCCTGCCTCTCTGCCTCCTTGTGATCTGTCTCCCTCAGTGAAATAAATAAATAAAATCTTTAAAAAAAATTAAAAAAAAATCATTTTTTCTTAAGTTACTCTAATATCCGTTCTCAAAGATTTCCATGCTATAGAAATACCTTCATATGGGGTCAGTTGTGTGTCTTTAAGTTCTAAGTTTAGAGAAAGATAATTTCTGGGCGCCTGGGTGGCTCAGTGGGTTAAAGCCTCTGCTTTCGGCCCAGGTCATGATCTCAGGGTCCTGGGATCGAGGCCCGCATCGGGCTCTGCTTGGCAGGGAGCCTGGTTCCCCCTCTCTCTGTCTGCCTGCCTCTCTGCCTCCTTGTGATCTCTCTCCCGCTGTGAAATAAAGAAAAAAGAAAAAAAAAATCTTAGAGAAAGATAATTTCTAATTATTTAGGATTTTATTTTTTTAATATTAACTGAATTTGTTAAAATAAAGCTTTGCCAGTTGTCATGGTATTCTATCAGGTATGTTAGTTCCTTGTGATGAAAAAGCAAAAAATACTAAAATGTAGGAAAAGAGTACAAATAAGAGAATTCATTCTAACACCAGCCTACAAAGCAACAGAAATGCCTTGACATGTTAAAACAGCTTATTTCATTTCAAATGTAACATTGTCTTTGAAAACTCTGCTAAAATGTTATGTGCTTATGAAGAAAAATGAGTATATATTTTTCTAAGTTGGTTAAGATCTGGAGCAAGATTGTAGAAATTAATAAAATGAGGTTGGAAGAGAATGACCTAAATTCAGGGCCAAATTAAGTTATCCTAGAAGTAAAAAATCTGAAGTTCTAATCCTACTTTATTTTTAAAAAATATTTATCATTAAAATATAGTTTATATACAAAGTTGTATTCATTTCTGATTTACAACAGTGATTTGACAATTCTATATTTTACTCAATGCTCCTCACAATAGGTATAGTCACCATCTATCATCACATAGTTATTACAATATTATTGACTACATTCTTTATGCCATACTTTTCATCTCCATGACTTATTTTATAACTGGAAGTTTATACCACTTAATCTCCTTCATCTATTCTGCCCATGTCCCATCCCCTTCCCCTCTCTGGCAACCACCTGTTCTCTGAATTTATGCGTCTGCTTCTGTGTATGAGTTCTGCTTTTTGTGTTTGTTCATTTGTGTTTTAGATTCCTCATATGAAGTGATTTCAGATAGCATATGTTTTATTTAATCTTGTTAATAACTAACTAATCCTGACATCTTTCTCTCTGCTAAATTGTCAGATTTTCTGAGTCCTCCTCACCCACTTCTAGCACCTTCCAAAAAATGGCCCTGCCCTGTGTTCCATGTTAATGACTTCACAGTGTATTTACTTCAGCGTCTTAGCACTGACAGACCATTTCAACATCTTCCTTAACTTCTCTCAGCCTCCCATGTCTTCTATTTCTAATCTCTCCTGCACAGAGAACCATTAATTTATCCTTAAATACTACTTATGTTACTCTCAATTGCCTACAGGATAAAGCATTGCTTTTTTAAACCTTACTCCAGTTTGGAAAAACTTTTCTGCCCACATGTGTTGACTCATCGATGCTAGAATATATTTATTTCTAGCATGTCTACCTACTTTTTCCATGCCAATTAGCCCACTTGCAAGAAACTTTTCCAGTCTCTTTTTGTTATCTACATGAATTCTGCACATTCAATTGACCACAATAGCTAATCATAACAGCTCTTGTTCAAGAAATTCTGGAGTCCAACTGTTGTGTTTCTTTTTGTAGAATTATCCTTGTGTGCATAATTTATTTATACACTATGAGGACTACACAGCCCATAAAAAAATCACATAGTGACTTATATAAAAGTACACTTTCTGTCTTCTTTATAAATGTAAATATGACATTTTATATACTCACATATGTTTTATATATTTACCATCATTCATTTGAATTTTCAAACTTTTTCAAATTTGATTTACTATAGTTTCTTTTACATGTGAATTACAGTACTAAGTAAGTGAGAATACAGTATATCTTCAAGAAAAGTAATAACAGTTGTAAATATGCAAGTGAAGAATTTAAGGCAGAATGATAACGATTTACAAATAGTTTGTATAAGGTACCTGAGTTATGCATATGAAAAGTGATTGACTAGGACAAGCTTTTTTTTTTAATAAATTGGACTGAGGATACTTAACCATTAACAATTGAGCAATTTATGTATTTTGATAATCTTACTCCAGCTTCAAAACAAACCTATGAGGTAAAGCACATCATTATCCCCATTTTACAGATGGGATAACAGATGCTTATAATGGTTAAGCCACTTGTCCTAAATCATTCCCTCAATAGGTACTAGAGATAAGGTAGGTCAGAGAACCCTTTAAAATATCATTTGCTGTTAGGATGAGGCATAATATACTTGTTAGATAGAAAAGAGCATAGAGTTAAACACGAAGACCTTTACCTGTATAATTACAAATTATACAAATAATTAAACATATATATTTTTTCCAAGTGTTTCAAGATTTCAAGATGCTGTATTATTAAGTCACATACATCCCTTGTAGCTATAGTCCACTACCCTATATTCTTCTGTATTCTTTTCGGCCTGCAGACATTTCCCCAACTCCCCTGCCAGCTGGCTTTCTTAGTGGAAATCACAAGGGAGAGACTAGCAGGAGGAGGGTATAAGCAGTGAGTTTTCTGTTTATAATTCATGTCAGCATGAACTGCTGAAGCATAATGAAGCAACAGAGTATAATGACAGTTTCAGCCTTTTGCCTCTTGTGACACACTGAGTACCAGCCTTGGTGCCTCTTCAGAGGTACCTGCCCCAACTTATAATGCCCCCTGGGTGGTCTGAGCACCAGCTTCACAGGATCACCTTAACAATTTCTAGTACCAGTTGTGAGGAGTCCATTTTTATGTTATGTTCTGGTAAGCCCCACTCCTCTTTTGTTCCCTCAGTTCTGCTGTAGCAGCTACTTTCTAAAATTATGAATTTTTAGATTATTTTAGCATCCTTACTTGCTATTTCAGGTTTCTGACATCTGGTGGCCAATTCTCTGTTTGAAATACGGAGTCTATTTCATATATTCTACATATGCACTATTTCTTATATTCTACATAACTGTCTTTCTCTGACTGACCTATTTCACTTAGGATAATACCCTCCAGTTCCATCCACTTCAATGTAAATGGTAGGTATTCATCCTTTCTGATGACTGAATAATATTCCATTGTATGTATAAACCACATCTTCTTTATCCATTCATCTGTTGAAGAACATCTCATCTCCTTCCATGGTTTGGCTATTATGAACACTGCTGCTATAAACATTGGGGTGCAGGTGCCCCTTCGTTTCACTACATCTGTATCTTTGGGGTAAATACCCAGTAGTGCAATTGCTAAGTGATAGGGTCGTTCTATTTTTAACTTCTCGAGGAACCTCCACTGTTTTCTGGAGTGGTACCAGTCTGCATCCCCACCAACAGTGTAAGAGGGCTCCCCTTTCTCCACATCCTCACCAACAATTGTTGCTTCCTGTCTTGTTAATTTTAGCTATTCTGACTGGTGTGAGATGATATCTTATTGTGGTTTTTGATTTGTATCTCTATGAAGCCAAGTGATATGGAGCATTTTTTCATTTGTCTGTTGGCCATTTGTATGTCTTCTTTGGAGAAATGTTTATTCATGTATTCTGTCCATTTCTTGACTGGATTATTTGTTTTTGGGGTGTTGGGTTTCATAAATTCTTTATAGCTCTTGGATACCAACCCTTTATCTGATATGTCATTTGCAAATACCTTCCCCTGTTTTATAGGTTGACTTTTAGTTTTGTTGACTGCTTCCTTTGCTATGCAAAGGGCTATTGATATAGTCCCAATACTCTATTTTTGCTTTTGTTTCTCTTGCCTTTAGAGACCTGCCTTGCAAGAAGTGGCTGTGGCCAACGTTGAAGAGGATGCTGCCTATGTTCTACTCTAGGATTTTGATGGATTCCTGCCTCACATTAAGGTCTTTCATCGATTTTGAGTTTATCTTTCTGTGTGGTGTAATAGAAGGACTGAGTCTCATTCTTCTGCATGTGGCTGTCCAATTTTCCCAGCACCATTTACTGAAGATATTGTCTCTTTTCCATTGGATATTATTTCCTGCTTTGTCAAAGATTAGTTGACCATAGAGTTGAAGGTCCATTTCTGGGCTCCCTATTCTGTTCCATTGATCTATGTGTCTGTTTTTGTGCCAGTACAATGCTGTCTTAATAATCAAAGCTTTGTAATATAGCTGGAAGTCAGGCATCATGATGCCCCCAGCTTGTTTTCTTTTTTAACATTCCCCTGGCAATTCAGGGTCTTTTGTGTTTCCATATGAATTTTAGGATTATTTGTTTCAGCGCCATGAAAAATGTCTAAGGTATTTTGATAAGAATTGCACTGGATGTGTATATTGCTTTAGGTAGCATAGACATTTTAACAATATTTTTTCTTCCAATCCATGAGCATGGAATATTTTTCCATCTCTTTGTATCTTCCTCAATTTCTTTCATAAGTCTTCTTTAGTTTTCAGGGTACAGATCTTTTACCTCTTTGGTTAGGCTTATTCCCAGGTATCTTATGGTTTTCAGTACAATTGTGAATGGGATTGATTCCTTAATTTTTCTTTCTTCAGTCTCATTGTTAGTGTATAGAAATGTAACTGATTTCAGTACATTGATTTTATATCCTGCCATGTTGCTGAATTGCTGTATGAGTTCTAGTAATTTTGAGGTGGGGGTCTTTGGATTTCCACATAAAGTATCATGTCTTTTGTGAAGAGTCAGAGTTTGACTTCTTCTTTGCCAATTTGAATGGCTTTTTTGTCTTTTTGTCGTCTGATTGCTGAGGCTCGGACTTCTAGTACTATACTGAACAACAGTGATGAGTGGGCATCCCCATCTTGTTCCTGACCTTAGGGAAAGCTCCCAGTTTTTCCCCATTGAGAAAAATATTCACTGTGGGATTTTCGTAGATGGCTTTTATGATATTGAGGTATGTTCCCTCTATCCTTATACTTTGAAGAATTTTAATCAAGAAAGGATGCTGTATTTTGTCAAATGCTTTTTCTGCATCAATTGAGAGGATCATGTGGTTCTTGTGGGGTTTTTTTGTAGTGTGATTTATCATATTGACTGATTTGCAAATGTTGACTCGCCCTTACATCCCAAGAATAAATCCCACTTGGTCATGGTGAATAATCCCTTTAATGTACTGTTGGATCTTATTGGTTAGTATCTTGGTGACTGTACCCTTATTGATACAGAACCCTTTATTTCAGTTTATTTCAATTTTACAATAATAATCCTTAAAACAAATGTCACCACCTCTTTATTCCTACCTACAAGCTTCTCTTTTCCTCCTTCCATGAACAGAAGGCCACCTTTGCTTTTATGTCAGATAGCTATGGCTAAAGAGGAGGCTGAGGACCCTCCACAGATTCAGGGTGGAATCACAAATTTTCTGAGATAATCCTGCTATGTAGTGTAGTTTTGATGTTAGGAAGTATATGATGGAAGCTTCTGAAGCTGTTTATCTCATCCTTAACACAAAAAAGAACATCTTCTCTTCTAGCTGTTTAGATGTTTTTTGGTGAAACTATGAAGCCTAGAACTGAGATGTCATTTCTTGCTGGTGAAAAAAGCTGAAATTTTGAGGATAATTGAGAGTCTAGAAATTAGATAGCACTACTGGGTCACTGAATCAATGATCCCTAAAAGTTTGCCAACTTGGATTTTTCTAATATATATATTTAAAAAAGCAGTTTTCGGGCACCTGGGTGTCTCAGTGGGTTAAAGCCTCTGCCTTCGGCTCGGGTCATGATCTCAGGGTCCTGGGATTGAGGCCCGCATCGGGCTCCCTGCTCAGCGGGGAGCCTGCTTCCTCCTCTCTCTCTGCCTGCCTCTCTGCCTACTTGTGATCTCTCTCTGTGTGTCAAATAAATAAATAAAATCTTTAAAAAAATAAAAATTAAAAAAAATTTAAAAAGCAGTTGTCATTGGGGTTAAGACACGTTTAGTAGAGTTCTATTCCCTACTACAACAATCCTAAATTATACAATGGAAGGTCTTTCTCTCTAGATAGATGGATGGATAGATAGATAAATAGATCTACATAACTATGTATCTCTCTATATCTGTATCTATATATGTATGCATCTATAACATATACACATCTACATATAAAAACATATGCTTTGCCTTTAACCATTTTAGTAGCTAAGACAAATGGTGAGACTTAGTGATGTTAACTAATGGTTGGAGAAGTATGTTTTTACACTTTGCATGCACAAATGAGCTTTCCAATATAAGGAAAGGTAAGATATAGCTTCAATCAGAGGAGGTATAACAAAGTGATTAAATATGGAAAATAAAAGCTGGAAAGGTGGAAAGGTACTTACAAATTCCTAAGTAATAGTCAAGTGGTTTCACTGCTACTGAAAGAGCACTGCTCCAGAGAGTGACGAGTCTTTCTTTGAATTATATACCTTTTTAAAGAATTATTTTAGTGAGCCCCTTTGTTAAGTACCTTCTCAGATCTCCACACTGTATCAGGTGATTATAGAAGAAGAGGGAAAGCATGGGTTACAAGGCCTTCCCCTTGAGGCTGGCATTGCTTATTTCTGAATGTTCTCATGGAGGACTCAGTTCTGCTTTCATGGAGAGTTTTATATTATATGTACAGGACAGAATGCAGTGACTAGGTGAGATCTGAGACTTCTGGCAAGTCTGTTGAATAAATAATACTATTTTTTCAACTTCCTTACTGCTTTCATCTTGGGGTCTGTAACACTCTAAAATACTAGCCAAACTTCAAAACACCCTTGCACTATGCTTATGGGTGTTCTTTTTCAGAGATTTACTGAGGGGCAAACTGACGGATCATAGGCTGCCTAGAAAGTTACCTGAAAAATGCAGATCAGACCAAGAAGCAGCCTTTTAGCCTTAACAGGTAGTCGTGTTGCTGTTGCAGGACTGCACAATGGAACAGATGGAAGTGTGTTCTTATAGGTAGAGCCGCAGAGTGTCAAGAGTATTTGGAAAAGTGAGACTTTTCCTTAGGAGGAAAACAAAGAGAAAAAGCTGAGGGCTGGCAGACAGTGGAGACAGCTCTAGATACTTGGGAAGACAGGCTAATATTTTTGCCTTGATTCTGGGCAGACTTTTTTTTTTTTAAACTTGTTATGGTCCATTTTTGTCAACTAAGCCCTATGTAATCCTAGTGACATACCTACAAAGGAAATGACCATCTTTACATCATTAGCTCAATCTTAGAGAAAAAGAATGAGAAATCAATCTAGAGACACAGAATTTGGTGAGATGAAAAAGAAAAGTGAACAGCACTGAGAGATGATTTTAAATAGTTCTAGAATTATGAATTCAAAACACAAGTTGGTAAGACATGTAGAGAAAACACTTTATACAAACTCATCTCTACGCAGAAAGACCTGTAGACCATGAGTAAGAACAATGTTTAGGGATAACCAGTCATCCCCATAATCAACTTCAGGGTTTCCATTGGACCCCTCTAGCCTTTGGCTTCCTCAGGCTGATCACTGCTCTCTCTCTCCAGAGTTTACCCAGACTCATCACCTTGGCATCCATACAGATTCGGTTGCTGGCTCCCAATTTAACTTCCTTTCCTTAAATCTGGCAATTTTCCACTTTGGTATATTGCCTCCAAAAAATGATAATGATCTCCACTTATATTGCACATGGCTGTCTACACATGTGTACAGCACCCATGAATTCATTTCTTTGTAAAACCTAAATTCCTTTAGTGCCAACCATGTGCCAAGGATTATGCTGAGTGCTGGAAATCAATAGTGAGCAAGACATTGCTTTCCTGGAATTTATACACTAAGGAGAAAAGGCTGAAAGCATTTAAAATTATTTCAATAAAAATTATTAGTATAAATATGTAGAAAAACATAGGGCATGTTATGGCAAATAGGCTTCTTGTCTGTTGTTTCAGGAACATTATCTTAAAGGAGGTAGCTTCGAGACTATTTGCATGACTTAAATATGAGGGGATGTGAAGTGGAGTGGAATAGAGAGGACTCCTGGACAGAACACCTTGTACAAGATTCTGAATGAGAAAGGACCTGTTTTCTCTGAGGAAATGAGAACAAGCCACTGATACTGGAGCAGATGATCATGAAACAGGAAGGGGGTAGAGGTTAGTAGACAGAGGACTGGGTGGCAAAAGGAAAAATAAAGAGAGAGGGAAGAGAAAAGAAAATAAATGTCAGAAATAAAGGCTAAAGTAGAAAGCAGAAAATAAAAAATAAAAAAATACAGAGAGAGGGATGGGTTCGACTGCTATTTATGACTTAGAGAAAGGAACTTGCCAGTCAGCCTCATGTGTTCCAAACCTGTGATAAACAGCAAGCAGGTATCCAACCTAATCTGGCAAGAGTAATGAATATGTAGCAACAGAGTTTCCCTTATCATAGGTCTGTGAAAGTACCCGTGTGTGTGTGTGTGTGTGTGTGTGTGTGTGTGTGTGCGCGCACGTTCATCCATGGGTGCATGCCTGTGGTTCATGTGGTGTGTTTTTAAGGTAGGAAAAGCTAAGGAATGGTGAATGTCATGTCTGGGTAGTCGTTGAGTAGAGAGGGGACGGTAGTCTCAGGAAATCAAATGTGAATGAGATCCATCATTTTAAAGTAAAAAAAAAAAAAGAAAAAAGAAAAGGGAACTGACCATGAATTAGATTCTTACTGCAGAGACATCTTGGGAAGAGCAAAGGATAAGCAGCTTAGCGGAGCTCTTGGTTACAAAAGTGATACCCTGGGTGCCTGGGTGGCTCAGTGGGTTAAAGCCTCTGCCTTCGGCTCAGGTCATGATCTCAGGGTCCTGGGATCGAGGCCCGCAACGGGTTCCCTGCTCGGCAGGGAGCCTGCTTCCTCCTCTCTCTCTGCCTGTCTCTCGGCCTACTTATGATCTGATCTCTCTCTCTGTGTCAAATAAATAAATAAAATCTTAAACAACAACAACAACAACAACAACAAAAAACCAAAAAGTGATACCCTCGTACATATGCAGAATTACATCACTGTAAGTAACGTAATAATATAAGGACTATAAGTCTTTGGTGTAATTAAAGGCAGGGCATTTAATATTAAGCACTATATATGTACTCATTATTTGATATATGTTTTATCTATTCTGATTATAGAGGTTCATAGGTTTATCAAAATAAAGATGTATTTTCACATGTGTTATCTGGAAATTAAATTGATTTATATGCAGTATAAACAGTTACTGATTTATAAACACTAATGCTTTCATGTGTTTTCTGATCATACACATTTCAAACAAAATTCATTAAAATATTTTAATTCATTCAAAATTAATTTCTATAATTATATTTTGGGTAAGGTTTATGTAATCATTATTTTTATGAGAATGAAATGTTTAAAACCCAATTACATAAGGTTAAACTTTTATTGCAGGCCCCAAACTTATTCAATGTTAATTTCCCCCTTAATGTTAAATAAAACATTGTCCCCTTAAATGTTAAATAAAACATTGTCGAGGTAAATAGTACTTTTTTGTGAGAAGAAACAACAAAAACTAAAATCAAGACTTAAGCCAAGAAAGAATTGAAAACCTTAAAGCAATTTTAGCATTAAAAATGTAATCTCTTAAAGTTACATGCAGCTGTGAAAAGACTGAAACATGCACTCGCTGAAATGTGATATTACAATTCTAAAGCAATGCTGATAAGGTTTGGCTTCTAAACAGTTTAGACTTAGACTGGATGCTGATTGTTGGTATTCTCTGTGGCCTCCGAAGTTTTCATACTTGGATCTTTTGGCTTCACTATTTCTGTTATACATAAGTATGATGTAATAGGAACAAGAAAATATGTTTTCACTGTCTTAGAATGACTTATTTTAAGTCAAAGTTCTCAGTTAATTTTCATAGTATCAGAACTTCTGCAATGATAATAGCTAACACTGAGAGCAAAAGAAACTCTGAATTTTCCCATAATGAAATATATTAATATTAACAAAGATTTATTTTGAAATGTTTATTTCGTTAAAAAGTATGAGCAATCATGCCCATGTATATGTGCTCGAATGCCTAAAAAAATGAAATCAAAGTTTAAAGATAATAGTTGACATTATAGCAAAGATTATTTATAGTTTAAATGAAATTTAAAAAAACCTCTTCGGAGGTTCTTTTCTAGTAACACAGAAATTATTCCTAATCAATTTTCTTTCCTGATACTTTTTGCTTATCTGAAATTCCTAGGGAATATGCCCATGAGGCTTACAAAAATCTTATACTAACATGAATTTATCTACTTTAAAGTTTCTCAGTAATTAGTTGTGGTTAGACTACATCCCAATTCACACATAAATCATGGTTCAGGATTACCTGAATAAACTATGCATTCTTTTCGCATGCTATCAAAAGTTAAACATGTCCCACAATAAACCAAATGCCCGTTCACCTCATCAGCAATGGGCAGGTGAATTAAAGCATTTCCTCCAAGGCGTCGGGGACAGCCGCTCTCTCTGAGTGTGGGTATCTCGTAGCTCTCTAACAGAGCAAGTTTATCCTTTGCTATGGGCTGTGCTTTCTTGATCATGTGGAACTCCTCTGTTTTATAACCTTCATGACGCATGAAGGCAAAAGAAAGAAACTCTTATTCTTTTGCTTTCCAAAGTGTTATCTTTACGGTTTTTCTCTATTTTTCTGTGTCTTTGTGTCTCTGTCTCTTATTTTTAGTGCAAAACTAAGCGTTTCTGCTTCCAACCATAGCCTTTTTTGTTTTCTAAGAGCTCTGCATTGTCAACACCCACCTCCCAAACTCCTCCTCCTCTCTAGAATGTATCTATTCTCTCTTTTTAAATAGCGTCAGTTTAGAAATACTAACTGGCATTTTTATGAGCACAGTACATTTGTGCATACACAGACACACACATTTACATAGCTCTGCTCAAGATCTGGAATCCTAAAAAACTGAAAAAATAGATCAGCAATGTTACTTCCTTTCAGCTAATCTCAGGCGAATTTTGGACCAAAGTACCATTTTTATGGCTATTTTGTAAAATTCTGTCATCATCCATCAAAAATTACGCATAATGCTGCCAATGAGGTTACGTGTGTATAGGAATGGGCAACAACTTCTCCATTAAAGAACTGCAGGGACTCCGATGCTAAGGGGTGACAAATGAGATCTTTTCTTGGGGAAAGAGGAGGGGAGTATATGGTCCACGAGACAGCTCCTTTGTTGAATATTCGTGATTAACCATTGAATTTCACTAATCTCCTTGTAAAATCCTACATTCCCATAACATGTATAGGGTTGGGAACTTAAGGAACAGATGTAGCTCTTCTATATACTTCGAGATTTTAGTCCAAACACCGAGTGATAAATTTTAAGGGTTGTAACACTCATATCTACACATCAAATTGCATTAAAAGTGTTCTTTATGCCTCAAGAGTTTCAAGAGCCCCAAACTCTATTTTCCCTTTGAATGGGAATCATGCCATCAAGTAAACAAACAAACAAACACATAAATTACATGTGTGTAAAAAAAAAAAAAAAGTGCTCTCTCTCCAGCACAGGAAATGGAAATTTTAGTTTACTACTCTACTGGCAATTTCAAGTTAATCTTCTAAGATTATATGCTTTGCAAAATATATTTACAGATCAATTTACTAAACTGGAATGAAAATGTAGGAATTGATATATGTACAAAAATAATGATTATATGTAATATATAATTTTAATTATTGTTAACATGTTTTAAATTAGAATAAATTATATATATTATAAAAGCAAGGGAAAACACTGACATACTATTAAATTTTATCTTTAAATATTCAACGATTTTTTATTTTCATTTTATTTCCCTCAGTTTATTAAATTAGTAATATTGAATTTGGAAAACATACATGTAAAACTGTATGCAGAAATTTCAGTACATAATAAAAAGTCAATTACAATTTGAATGAAACATTGGAAGAAGTATCTTGAACAGACTAGAAAAAAATTCATTGTTACTATATTGAAAACCACAAAAGAAAATCTATCCCTATTATCCTAAAATAATGAAATCTATTTGTAATTTCCTAGAAGTAGTTGAGTAAGGTAATTAAATACATTTTTTGTTAGTGACTCATTAATACTTCCAATAAAAAGTAATTCTAACAAAGGGAAGTACATAATAGTATTTTCACTCACATTCTTAGTGATTAACTTCTCATTTTCCATAGAGTGATACTTCAAATTTTATATGATTGGGCATTTATACTTCATAGCAACATATGAATCAGTTGGTGCTGCTCCAGATAATATGTGCTAATATTTCACTTATACTGTGCTTAAGAGGAAAATTATTGGAGACATGTCAACTTATGTGTGAAATAGGTAGTATATTTGGTACATTCTTCCTTACAATTTTTAGGTGCTGCTACATAGTTTATTTGCCTCTAATGCCCCAGTATCTCTTCTTTTAAGTTAGGGATGTAAGTTGAGCCGTATTTCTCGGGCTTTCGAGAGGACCCTTTTAGAGCAACAGGATTGAATTGAGATATTCTGATTCAGTACACACTGAAACTTGAGCGTCTCACAGCCAACCCTCAAAAAAATTTAAAATCTACTTATGAACTTATAATCAATTCCATATATTCAGAGAAGGGAAAAATAATGGCTGAGAGCCTTTGCACCTTAGTTGATTTGATTTTCCTGTTGTAGATATACTATTGCTTACAATAATGGAGAGAACACGCAGCAGGGGGTCAGGAGATTTAAATCCTAGGCCTCCATTACATAGCTATGAAGTGTGCAATTAGCCTGTATTTCCCTGTCTGTAAATGACCTTCCCACTATCCTCAGGTGTTCCTATGAGAATTTTAATTTAATTTCAAGAAAATTATATAAAATTCTCACCTCTCATCTGCTCTGTTCAGACACATAAAAGACTAAGCTGCTTCCCTGCATTATCTAGTTATGCCCCCTTCTTTGAATTCATTTTAAAGCCAGACTACTATCTGTCCGGGGGGAAAAAAATATACGACAATAGCAAAGACATGTCATTTGCAAGCCCCAATTGTGCACTTTCAGGTGCTTCTTTTCAGAAATTTTTAATGCATGTATACTCTCATTATATGGTGATGAGATTATGTTCCACAAAACCATTTCCACCATTCTTTTGCAAGCAGGTATTTATTGACCATTTTCATCTCAATACTTTCTATATGACATTTGAATAACATTCTATGGAATGGTCATTTTATAATGCATTTAATTAGTTCCTATTAATAGACTTCTAAATAATTTTCTTTTTTTTGCTATTACAAATATAATGTAACAAGCATCTTCATATATTTATCTAAACTGCTTATTTCAAGTTATTAGCAGTACCAATGCTAGACCAAAGCAATGAGCATCTTAATTGTCCAGATACTGTTCAACTGCTCCCCAGAAATTTTACCTATTATATTTACCAATACTGCATAGCATGTTGCTTTCCTCCATGTTTGCCCAAAATGTGTATTTTATACTCAAAATTTTTGTGAATCTGATATTGGTTTAATTGATACTTCTTTAGTTATGTGTGAGTTTGGACGTATACATATTTCCATATATATATTATTTAAAATCCTTTGATATGATTAGCCTAACAATTCTTTAGTAAGAAATCTATAGGTTATGATTCCATTTTACTATCCATTCCATTTAAAAAGTGAATATATAATAGATTGCCAATATAGAGAATTTGGAAAATACAGAAAATCTAGCAAAACAATTGAACAAGAACCTGCAGAAGAAAAGGAAATGCTGCATTAGATTAAGATAAAGACTAAAAAATGCCCATTGGATTTGGTTACTAGGAGGGGTCCAAAGCCTAGAATCTTCTATATCTATCCCCACACTTAATGAATTATTAAGCACTACCAGTCTTTCCTTCTATTATCTCTCATTATCATCCCTTCTCAGCATTTCTTATTCACCACGGTATTCAATTTCTGATAATCCTTTCTCTGGGCTAGCCCTACATACAACTTTCAAATCTCCACTCTTCCAGTCGCTCATAATGTTGCCAACAGAATAGTAAAAACTCTAAATCTGATGGCATCACTTTCCCGATTTCTTCGTTTCTTTACCATCTTAACAAGTAAAACAGATGAACTCTTGTGATGGTACTTTATGAGTACTTTGAGTCCAGATTTCTGCCTTTTTAACCACCTGCCAGAACCAATTCCTCATTTTGTTGCTGTGTCACATATTGTACTTTGATGAAAATGAATTAAGTTATTTGTAGTTCTTGAAAATGTCATGCTCTAATATCATGATATTTTTACCTATACTATTTCTTCTGAATAGTTTCTCTTTGTTTTCTGCTTGAAAAAGTCTTACTTTAGATTTCAGGTTAGACATTACTTTCCAGATGTAGACATTCTACTCTGACTTCTCTCATCTGAGACAGATATTTCTTCTCATGTCACTGGACTTTGAACATACTCCGACTATGGCAGATATCATATTAGAACTGAAATTGCTAGTTGTATGCCTGTTTTTCTACTGGGTGTGAGCTCCTTTGTGGTAGTAATCATGTCTCTGGTTTGAATAAATATGTCCTGCTAAGGATTTTCCAGAAGTAGAGCCTAAGAGGACAGCTTCTGTGCACATTATTCATTAAGGAAATACTCCCAGGATAGCTAGATAAGACACTGGCTGAAGCAGAGCAAGAGGGAGAAGAGGCCAGGCAAGGTATAATCTCAGTAAAAATCCCAGAGAATAGGCTTCAGACTGATGCTATAGAGAAACTTGAAAGTATTCGGATTTAGAAATATGAGCTTCAGAGCTATTAAAATCCAGGTAATGAAACTAGAGCTTTCTTATTTGGGGGTGGTGGTGGTTAAGTGACATTATTATTATTTTTAATTAAAGTATAATGTATTATTTGCCCCAGAGGTACTGGTCTGTGAATCATCAGCCTTTTGATGTCCATTAGCTGATAAATGGTTCCCCTCACTTTCAATCTGAAGGTGTCTTTAGGTCTAAAATAAGTCTCTTGTAAACAGCATCTGGATGGGTCTTGCTTTTTTTATCCAGTCTGATGCCCTGTGTCTTTTGATTGGAGCAGTTAGCCCATTTACATTCAGATTAACTACTGAAAGGCGTGAATTTAGAGTCATTGTATTTCTTGTAAAGTCCCTGTTTCTATAGATTGCCTCTGTTTCTTTCTGTTCTGTTACTTTTGGGCTCCCTCTTTGCTTATAGGATCCCCTTTAATATTTCTTACAGGGCTGGTTTAGTGATCACAAATGCTTTTAGTTTCTGTTTGAAAAATTGGAAGAATTTTAATTTGACCTTCCATTTCCCAAAATGTTTTGGGAGCACTAGGGAGGAATATAGCCCATGTTTGGTAAGGCTCTGGGCAGGAATCAGAGAACCTATTCATTGCTCTGCCTCTATCCAGCTGAGGGACCATGAACCAGTCATTTAACCCCTTTTGTCCTCAATTTACTCATCTATAAAACAAGAGGATTAGACTAGATCATTGGGTCTCCTCAGAGACAGCATTGCCCCCAGAATGGACATTTGGGCCATGCATGAGAGAAGTTCTGGTTGTCACAGGACTGGACAGAGCTACTAGCATTTAGCAATTGTGGACAATGATCATATAGCTTCACTCATATGTGGAATAAAAGAAACAGCATAGAGGATCATTGGAGAAGGGACGGAAAAATGAATGGGAAATCATTACAGAGGGAGAAAAACCATGAGAGATTCTTAACTATAGAAAACATACTGGGGATTGCTGGAGGGGAGGTGGGGGGATGGGGTAATTGGGGGATGGGCATTAAGATGGGCAGATGGTGATGAGCACTGGCTGTTATATGCAGCTGATGAGCTGTTGAGCACCACAGCTGAACCTAGTGATGTACTCTATGTTGGCTAATTGAACTTAAATTAAAAAAAAGAGAAGTATTGTGAAGAATAAATTAATGAAAGAAAAGTTTAAAAGCAGAAACATCATTTAGGAGAAAATTGCCATGGTAATAAGGTCCTGTTCTAGCATGGAAATAGCAGTAACAGAACCAAGACATGCTTTTGATTGATATTGTAAATAAAGACTCAATCATTCTTGATGACTTGAGTGGATATGGTGAGACAGAGGAAGAGAGGAAAAAGAGCTTTTTGAACCCAGATAAGAATGAGATTGCTTGGGCACCTGGGTGGCTCAGTGGGTTGAGGCCTCTGCTTTCGGCTCAGGTCATGATCTCAGGGTCCTGGGATCGAGGCCCGCGTCGGGCTCCCTGCTCGGCGGGGAGCCTGCTTCCCCCTCTCTCTCTCTGCCTGTCTCTCTGCCTCCTTGTGATCTCTCTCCCTCTGTGAAATAAATAAATAAAATCTTAAAAAAAAAAAAAGAATGAGATTGCTTACAGAAGGGGAAAATCAGAACATACTGGGAGTCGAGTTAGGTTGGGTTAGGCATCAAGAATAATATTAAAATTTGGATCTAGACATGATGGGTGTCAGTAGAAACAAGCAGCCAAACATTCAGAAGTCATATTGGAAANGTTAGGTTGGGTCAGGCATCAAGAATAATATTAAAATTTGGATCTAGACATGATGGGTGTCAGTAGAAACAAGCAGCCAAACATTCAGAAGTCATATTGGAAAAGTGAGATTTGATGTTGGAAAACATGACAGGCTGAAAATATAAATTTTAGATTCAGGTTTGAAGATAGGAGAGCTGAATAAAACAGGGAAGGGAATTTAAGAAAGAGGTTATGGAACAAAGATAATAAAGAAGACCAGAACTATGGAGAGTATAGTAGAGAACAGGAAATATCACATGTAGAGAAAGGAAAGAAAAGTGACAGGGAAAGGTAGAGGAGAGGGCGCCTGGGTGGCTCAGTGGGTTGATGCCTCTGCTTTCGGCTCAGGTCATGATCTCAGGGTCCTGGGATCGAGGCCCGTATCAGGCTCCCTGCTCAGCGGGGAGCCTGCTTCCCCTCTCTCTCTCTGCCTGCCTCTCTGCCTCCTTGTGATCTCTCTCCCTCTGTGAAATAAATAAATAAAATCTTAAAAAAAAAAAAAGGTAGAGGAGAAATAAAAGGACAAAAACACAGTAATGTGGTTTCAAGAAGATGAAGACAAGAGAAAGATTCAAAATGAACAGGATGGTTTTAGCCTTAAGCTCTCAAAGAGTTCAAATAAAATATAATTGAGAAAAATACTAGGCGACAGATAGAAGATATCCATTACATACTTAGTTACATTTGGTGGTGAAAACTCATATCAAATGACAAAATATATACCAATAAAAAGAACATGCATCCTTATGTTCCTCTAATAGAATCGTAAATTTGTACAACTTTTCAGGGAAGCAATTTGGCAATATATGACAAAAATGTTTTAATATTTGGATAATTTATTCTAGCAATTTCATCTCATCTTTGTAATCCTAAGAAGTCAGCCAGATTTAAAGTCTGTAATTTATATCCACAGGTGATTCATAATCATGTTAGTAATAGTAGCAAAATACTGTAGACAGTCTAAATGTTCAGCAGGAGAATGTTTAAATTACAACAGAAACAAAATATGAAATCTTACATAATCATTAGAGACTATGATTTTAGAGATTACTTAATGACAAAAATCTTTGATAAATATTATGTAAAAGGGGAGACTATAAAAGTACATATTACAACATTGAAAAGGTATTTTCTTTATACTGTGTGTATGGATATATGTATATAGATATATATATGTGTATATATATATACACACACATACACACACATATATATACAAATACATATAGAACCTCAGACACAAATGTACATACATATGTATACATATAATTATACCAAAATGTGAATGTTGATGAGTGAATCTTAACTTATTACCACTCTCTATATTTTTCAATTTTTTTCAGATGGAGCATGTTAGTATTTTTTTTAAGTACAACTGAATCGTAAAGATATACATTCATGAGATAATCATAACATATAGACCACTGCTGTCCAATATGGAAGACATGTGGCTATTAGAGACATGTGGCTATTAGAGACATGTGGCTATTTAACCTTAAATTTTAAATAATTAAAATTATATAAAAGTAAAAATTTAATTCTTTAGTTTTGTTAGTTATGTTTCAACATCTTAATAGTTATATGTAGTTGTGCAATACTGATTTATAGAATGTTGCCATCATAGCAAACAATTTTATTAGACAAATATAGAGTACTCATTTAAGAAATGTGTTGGCAGATCTGTTTTTTTTAATTAAAAAAATTAAATTTAATTTAAAAAAAAGAGGCTAGGGGTGCCTGGGTAGCTCAGTCAATTAAACATCTGCCTTAGGCTCAGGTCATGATCCCAGGGTCCTGGAATCAAGCCCCTTGTCAGGCTCCTTGATCAGGAGGGAGTCTGCTTCTCCCTCTCCCTCTGCCTGCCACTCCTGCTGCTTGTGCTATCTCTCTCACTATCCCTCTCTCTCTGTCAAATAAGTAAATAAAGTCTGTAAAAAAAGAAAGAAAGAGAGAGAGAGAGAGAGAGAGAGAGAGAGAGAGAGAGAGAAAGAAAGAAAAAGAGAGAGAGAGAAAGAAAGAAAGAAAGAATGAAAGACAGAAAGAAAGAAAGACGGACAGACAAGCTAGTCGAAATTCTGGAACTAAAACGATGCAACAACCAAAACAGCAGCCTAAATTAGGAACTCAATTGATAAGATGCAGAAGAGATAATTAACTAAAAGATAGAGAAGGAGGAATAATCTATAATGAACAATCTATAAAGAAAATGAAAACAGAATATAGGAAAATGTATATGCAAGTATATAATTTTATATTATTTTATATTATTTACATTTTACATTATTATAATTATTACTTATTTTATTATTTACTTATTATTATTTTACTTTTTTACATTATTATTACATTTATGTTGGTTTAAATATACTTGTATATGTGACTATGTATACTTTTTGGTATTTATTCTAGGAAAATTATATGCCAGTATGTGCTAAGATATTCAAGAATGTTCTGAATGGCATGACTTGTAACCATTACAAAAAGAGAAACATTGAAATTGTCTATCATCCAGACAATAGGTAAATAAATTGTGGTATATCTATACAAAGAATCCTATACAATCTCCCAAATGGATGAAATATACTTAGTCATAAGAAATAAACAAACTGGAAAAAGAAAATGCCTAGTGAAGTCATACACAAAGACTATACGCCTTATAATTCCATTTATATAAGTATGAAAAAGGAAAATATGCTATAACAGTTAGGGTTGCATATTTAAGTGGCAAAACTATACAAATAATAAAGGAATGATTGCTATAAAATTTGGACAGTGTAGTTACTATCCTTTCAGTGGAAAAAGGGGGTGTAGAGTACTGGCATTATTTGATTTCATGATAAAAGTGGGGAATTTTTGGTTTGTACTTTATATAAATTTATTATGTTGTACATTTAGGTTTTATGAAAATTTAAATGTGTGTTCTTTAGTGGAGTTTAAAATAATTAACAGCTAACGAGGGAATAAATGATGCTTAAGTTCATATGTAGCCAACTTCAATACAGTTTAGGAGAAGGTCAACACACACACACACACACACACACACACACACACACACACACACACACACAGATAATGCCAAAATCCTTTCCTTACTCAAATGATAAAGACTCAAGTCTTTAAAGCAGCTCACATGGTCCTGTGTGGTCAGTTCTCATCTGGTCTCTTCTCCTCTCCACTTCACTCTGTATTCTATCAATATTACTTTCAATGTTTCCAGCACCCCCCACCCTCTGCTTTGCATCAGGGACGTTGCACTGCTTCTCCTCAACTGATACAGCCTTCCTTTCCTCTTCAACCTCATAGCTCATCGCAGAGGTCATTTTCTCAGAGAACATCAGCCCCGCCAAATGAAGAGTGGGCTTCTTCTTGCACACCCTTTCAGAAGGACATTCTTTCTTTCCTTCAGATCACCCTTAATTTGTAATTTTACTTCCTTGGTGCAATTACCTGAATAATGTCTGCTTCCCCATGAGACTATAAGCACTGTCAAGGATACAACTTTAACCAAAGAACCTCGATGGACATTGGCTAATAAATAATTTTTTAATTAATGATGAATAAGGTTTTGGATAAATCAAATTTAAGACATCTTTGGGATACACAGGTGGGTAGATATAGCGAACAGCTGGAAATATATATCACTTGTTCTTAGGAATGGTCTAAAGTTAGAAATTTGAGAGAAAAGAGTCAGGGAAGATGGCAGAGTAGGAGGACCCCGAGCTCTCCCTGTCTCAGAGAAGCAACTAAATAACACTCACATCAGCATAAATAATTTGAAAAGTGACCCAAAGACTAGCAGAACAGACTCCACAACTAAAGGCAGAAAAAAGGCCATATGTAAGAAATTAGGAAGATTGGGATATCATTTGGGAGCAAACTGGACCTTAGCTGTCTGGGGTCAGGAGGGAGCCAGAGGTGAGGAGAAGGGTGAGAAAGAGACTATCACATCAGGGATCCTGCATGGGAAAGATGAATCCCCATAATTGGCTTTGAAAGCAGGAGGGGCCAAATTTCATGAGTTTTTACAACCAGCAGGACTTAAAGCCCAGAATTTAAAAAAATCAGTGGGCTTGACCTAGGAGAGCCTGGAGGGCATTAGTCCCTGCCCTTAAAGTAACAGCACCAGGAACAGCCTATGCAGATACAACACAGAACCAGCAGTTTGCGAAATGCCTGGGGCATAAGTGAGAGTTACTTACTCATCTCAGAGTGTGCCTGAGAGGCAAGGATCACATCAAGACCCCTCCAGGAAGAAAGGAGCTGGAAAGTGCCATTTCCCTCCTCCACTCCCCAACATAAACACGTGGCCACCTGCAGGAACAAGCAGAGCACATATACCCAATACCTAACTTGTGTACAGCAAGCCCTAGCTCCTCATGTTTAGGCAGATGGCCCCTTCCCAATCACATCTGCCTCTGTCCCTGCACTGCAGGCCCCTTACCACAGATGACTGACACAAACCCCCCAACACCTCTTCTCCTGACCCATATGTTTTGTGAGGTGTAAGTTCTGGTAGCAGTCAGTCTCATTTTGTAAGCAGGCCAGCACACATCTTGCTAAAACATGCCCCGCATGGTGGGGACCAAACAAGAGCCACAACAGGCAAAGAGAACCTCTCCAAACAACTGGACTGAAGGAAAAAGACACCAGGACTCAATAGCAGAGGACACACAACACAAATAGGAGACACTCCCTGAAGCATCAGGTCATAGGGAAGAGGAGACACTGAACTGCAGGGCAGTACAGGATCTTTGTTTCATTAGGCCATTACCTTCAAGAGCAGAAGACATAGCTGACTTCCTAACAGAGCAACAGACACAGAGAGTTAGACAAAATGAAGAGACAGAGGAATATGTCCCAAATGAAAGAACAGGACCAAACCACAGCAAGAGACCTAAGAGAAATAGATATAAGTAATATGTCCAATAGATAATTTAAAGTAATGACCATAATGATACTCACTGAACTTAAGAGTGGAGGACAGTAGTGAGACCCTTAATGAAGAGATAAAAAAGAAACAATCAAAGATGAAGAGCACACACACACACACACACACACACACACACACACACACAAATGAAACTAAAATTCACTTATTGGAATAAATTGCAGGCTAGAGAAAGTAGAGGAATGAATTAATGACCTGGAAGACAGAGTAATGGGAAGTAACCAAGCTGAGAAAATCAGAAAAAAATAACTATGTGAATTGAGAAAACTTTTAAACAACTCAGTGACTCCATCAAGCATAGTAACCTTGGTATTACAGAGATCCTAGGAGAAGAGAGAAAAAAGGGGACAGAAAATTTATTTGGAGAAATAATAGCTGAAAACTTCCCTGATCTGGGAGAAGGAAATAGATATCCAGATTCCGAAGGTAAGAGGTCCCCTACACAAATCAACCCAAGGAAGTCCACACCAAAACACATCATTAAAATGGCAAAAAGTCATGATAAAGAAAAAAAATTTAAAGAAGCAAAATAAGAGTTCCATGCAAAGGAAACTGCAAAGTCTATCAGTGGATTTTTCAGGAGAAATTTGTAAGCCCGATGAAAGTGTTATGATAAATTCAAAGTGCTGAAAGAGAAAAATCTGCAGCCAAGAATACTCTGTCCAGCAAAGCTATCATTCAGAGTAGAAGAGAAGACAAAGAGATTCTCAGATAAACAAAATTAAAAGAGTTCATGACTACTGAACCAGCCCTATAAGAAATATTAAAAGAGACTCCTTGAGCAGAAAAGAAAGACCATAAGTGGGAGTATGAAAAGTAAAAAATATGAAAGCAGTAAAAATAAGTATTTCTATAAAAATTGGTGAAGGGATTAATAAAAAATAAGGATGTAATATATCATACCATATACCTGAAACATGGGGGAGAGGGAGAGGAGTAAAGAATGGTTTCAGATTTAAGTGACCATCAACTTAATATAGACTGTTACATGGAGAGATGTTATTTACAAACCTGATGCTAACCACAAATCAAAAAGCAGTAATAGACAAGGATAAACAGAAATAAATCCAAGTGTATCACTAAAGAAAGCCAAAAAACCATGAAAAATAGCAAGAAATGGATCAGAGAAAAACTACAAAAACAACCACAAAACAAGTAAAAAAAATCTCAGTAAGTACATACCTATTAGTAATTGCTTTGAATGTAAATGTACTAAATACTCTAATCAAAAGATATAGGCTGACAAATTAAAACAAAAACAAAAAAGACCCATATATATGCTGCCTGCAAGAGACTCATTTCAGACCCAAAGACACCTGCAGATTGAAAGTGAAGAGATGGCAAGACATTTATCATGCAAACAGATGCCAAAAGAAAGCCGGGGTAGCAATACTGATACCAGACAAAATAGACTTTAAAACAGAGTGTAACTATAATAAAGGGGCAATGCAAAAAGAAGATATAACAGCTGTAAATATTTATGTACCCAATATGGGGACACCCAAATAAATAAAATAGTTAATAACAAGCATATAAGAAGTAACCAGTAGTAATACAGTAAGAATAGGGGACTTTAACACCCTACTTACATCAATGGACAGATCTTTAAAATAGGAAATCAACAAGGAAACAGTGGCTTTGAATGATGCACTATGCCAGATGGATCTAATAGATATATTTGAAACATTCTACCCTAAAACAGCAGAATTCACATTCTTTCAAGTGTATACAAAACTTTCTCCAGAATAGATCACATATGAGACTACAAAACAAGTCTCAACAAATTAAAAAACGACTGAAGTCATAGTATGCATCTTTTGTGACCACACTGTGAAACTAGAAATCAACCACAAGAAAAAACCTGGAAAGAGCACAAATACATGGAGGCTAAAAACATGCTACTAAAGAATGAATAGGTCAACCAAGAAATCAAAGAAAAAATTTTAAAAAATACATTGAAACAAAGGAAAATGGAAATACAATGGTCCAAATTTTTGGGATGCAGCAAATGCTGTACTTCTTAAGCTATTCCAAAAAATAGAAGAGGAAGAAAAACTTGCAAATTCCTTCTATAAGGCCAGTATTACCCTGATACCAAAACCAGATAAAGACACCACAAAAGAAGAGCACTACAGGCCAATATATACAAACATAGATGTAAAAATCTTCAAGAAAATACTAAAAGAAGACATCTAGATGGCCAATAGACATATGAAAAAATGCCCAATCTCACTCATCACCAGGGAAATGTAAATCAAATCTACAATGATATATCACCTCACAACTGTCAGAATTGCTAAAATAAAAAACAAGAAAAAAACAAGTTTTGACAAAGATGTGGAGGAAAAGAAACCCTCATGCACTATTGGTAGGAATGTAAACTGTTTCAGCTAGTGTGAAAAACAGCTTGGAGTTTCCTCAAAAAATTAAAAATAGAACTACCCTACAATTTGGTAATTGCACTACTGGGTTTTTACCACCAAAATACAAAAACACTAATTCAAAGGGGTATATGCACTACTATGTTTATAGCAGCAGTATTTACAATAGTCAAACTAGGAAAATAGCTCAACTGTACATTATAGATGAATGGATAAAGATGAGATAGTAAATATATACAATGGAATATTACTCAGTCATAACAAAGAATGAAATCTTGCCATTTGTAACAACATGGATAGAGAAACAGATTGTTAATTATACTCAACAAACTGATGGTTACCAGGGAGGGAGGTAGGTGGAGGGATGGGTTAAATAGGTGATAGGGATTAAAGAGGACACATCATGATGAGAATGGAGAAAAGTGTGGAAGTGTTGAATCACTGTAATGTACACCTGAAACTAATATAACACTGTACATTAACTCTACTGGAATTAAAATTTTAATTAAATTAAAAAAGTAAAGTTAGTAATTTGGGAATCGATAGTTCAGCATAACTGATAGTGGATAGATAGTGATCTTGGAAGAAGTGCTAGAAAGCTAAAAAGAAAAAGAAAAAATCAAAGAGAGAGAGAAAGAAAGAGAACAAAACATAGTCCCCTATAATTTAATCATGAACATATTTACTATCTCTTGACCCCTTTCCAAGTCCTCTGAGCCAAAGTACTCGTAAGTATTTTTCTCACTTCTCTATTTCTTTATGCTTTCCCCCCTTGCAATGGCTGTCCCTTTCCTTTTTCATTATTTAATGAAAGCTGGTCATAGCTTCCACAGTAGATATTGATTACACTGCTTCTTTCTTTGTTTAATTTGTGACCCTGGCTCATTGTGAAACATCTCCTGCTTCCTGTTAAAGATTTGTTTTACTTCTCAGATAAGATTTTAAGTCCCTTTAAAAAAAGTCTTAAGGGTGCCTGTGTGGCTCAGTCAGTTAAGTGGCCAACTCTTGATTCTGGTTCAGGTCATGTTCTCAGGGTCCTGGGATTGAGCCCCAAGTCAGGCTCTGTGCTCAGCATGGAGTCTACTTGAGATCCTCTTTCTCCCTCTCCCTCTACCCCACCCTCTGCTCACACACACTCTCTTCCCCTTTCTCAATCAATCAATCAATAAATCTTAAAACAAAAAATTCCTATCCCCTACTATCTTACAATATGTTCCACAGTCCACAATTCTAAAGTTAAAAAATACCAACTCTTAAAACCATATTTTTAAAATAATTGTATTTTATTTGGCACCAAAACTTGACCTGATCTGAACTCATTTAGTGACAAAGCCTGAGTTTGACTAACATGAGTTCAAAGCTGGTGCTATCTAGAGCTTAAAATGTGACCTGAACATGTTATGAGCATGACGTTATCATTCTAAAATCCACCCCTCCAAATTAAAAACTTTAAATTCCAAACACATACACTTACAAACACTTCATATAAGATTGCACATCTGTACATGTTATTGTATCCTGCACTTGATAGCTTTAACAAATTTTAAATAATGCCAAATGAGTGCATAATTGTATGGTTTCTGAGACCCTGTCAATTTCACACAACATATAGAATGCTTACCACTTGTGGGATGCTGGAAGCTAGGTGATGTATTTATGAATAATGTATTTACTTCCCCCACGAAGGTCCCCATCTAGTGACTAATCCCTATGCAGACAAGAAAGACTGTGACAGTCTGGTGAAGGATACATGCAAGACAGACATGTCAAGATGGAGAAATGCAAAGAGCTAAACGTAAGAGCAAAGCTTTGTGATATTACACATTCAAGTAGGTTGCTTTGCATTTTTTAAGGAAAACATTCCATTAATGAGCATGTTTGTTTATAGAAAGATGATTCATACAAGTGTGTAAAAAAAATGGAAAGATAGGGGAGGCAATTTGGATGTTCCATACTTTATTAATTTTCTAGCAAACAGGTTGTGCATTTGAAGAGTTGAAAAATGTAACATTGGAGATAAAAAAAATCAAAGAGTTAAGAATCCATTTTCTGTTTTTTACAGATTTATCTTGGAAAATTTGAAGTATTCCAACAACAGAATGTATGATTATATTGAAGTAACCAATCCTGATACTACAGAAAAGGATTGTCTTTGAAATAGCCCTGTGGTCTCAGAGAGTCCACTCATGCTTTCTTTCACTTTTTTGAAATTCAAAAAAGAAAATTGATAGAAAATGAGGAGTTTTAGACTCACTCCTCCTAGTTGCTTTTCTAATTTACTGCTATCTGTTTGTATTTCCTCCTTTATCATATGCTGTGTATCAAATTCTCATGCCCTGGGACCTGGGTAAAACACACACATAGAATGAAGAGACTTCAGAACAGAGGACGGGGGCAGAGCCCTAAGGGAGCAGAGTTACATTTCTGGAACAATAATTCTACTACTTATTTAGTACTTCCATGAAATAAATGTGTTTTCCTTTGCATTTAAATACACTTATCATATGTTTTTAGTTTTAATCTACCTCAAAATAAGTAATTGAACTTCCATCTTATATCATTATGTTAATTATTGACCTGCTTCTTGTAGAGTTTCTATAATCCTCTGAAAAGTTAAGGAAAAATAAATAATAATTATGGGTTGTGATAGAGGTGCTTGCTAAGGCTATGATGGTAATTGTCCTGAAATTTATCTATCTATCTATCTATCTATCTATCTATCTATCTATCTATCTATCTATCTATCTATCTATATTGTATTGTATATATATCATGTTGTATATATCATGATATATATACATGTTGCTGATCATGTTTGTATATCAGCAAAATTAACATGCTGTATATCTTAAATTTACATAATTTTATGTGTCAATTGTTTCTCAATAAAACTAGAAAAATTCACAGTTTCATGGAGCTTAGATTTTACTCAGGTATACTAGATAGTGTCCAACAACCCCTCTAGATCCACTTCTCCTTATCCTACTGTGCTTTGAGCTCTGGCCACTGACCTCAAGTGCTGCTCGACTCCCACGTTTTCTGGCTTCTTGTTGGTTTGACCAGTGAAAAGTAAAGGCAGAAGATTGGGGGGCAGAGGGAAGAGAGAGCATCTAGGTCTTATTTCTCAAGGCCCTTCCCCACTAGTGTGTGGTTTGGGAGTGACTTTTTTCCTCTACTTACACAGGAAGACACAGATCTTGTAATTTCAAGTATCTGCTCCCAGCCTGGCTCCTTCAGACAATGGAAATAAGATTAGTCCACCTGGGATTCTCATAACTTGTGGGCTTTTTTAAAATTTGCCCGTATACTTATAAATAGTCTTTCTGTTAAACTTTTTCCATTTGACCCCTTTGAGTGTGCCATCTACTTCCTGAAGGTTTTCGAATAATTGACAGAGATAGGAAGGAAATAAAACTCATACAATGATTGAGAAAAGAACTTTAGCAGGTGCAGTCAGTCCCCCATCCAGATCCTCTTGTCCCTCCCACCTGCACCATTCCTGCGTATGATTCCTTTCTATGCCTTAACCTGAAAGCTCCCCTTAGCTGCTAGTTTGCTGGGCTAAGAGCAGGTGAGGCACACTGGGAGGTCATATGTTCCTTTCACCACCTTTTCCAGCAGTTCTGAACCAAAAACTGATAGAATATTACCGACAGAATCCTCAGCTCCTTAAATTCTGGTTGGAAGTACTTTGAGACATTGTTCACACTGTCTCTCAGCATTCACCACAAGGATTAGCCCCAGTTGCCCACAGCAGTAATATGCTTAATAACACACCCTTTACTGCTTTTGAGAGAGTTGGGGGGGGTGCAGGCAGGAGGGGCAGAAGGAGAGCAAGAATGTTAAGCAGGTTCTACACCCAGTGCAGAGCCCAACACAGGGCTCCAACTCAGGAACCGAGATCATGATGTGAGCTGAAATCAAAAGTCGGTGCTTAACCAACTGAGCCACCCAGGCGCCTTGTCTTTACCTGACATACTTCCTCATCCCACTGCTGATGATACACAGAGACCCACTCACACTACATTAAACTCTCATTCTCGCACAGTGGTAAGCTCTGCAAGGTTTTGAGAAGAGAGAAAGAGAGACATGCTCTTACTGAAGTTTTTATGGCTCCTCTCTGGACTTTGTATCAAGAGAGATTTGAAGGAGTGTGAGGGCAGAAGCAGTGAGACCTGTTAGGGAGGTTAGTTGGTCCAGTGCACTAGTAGGTGAGGGCGCTAATCCAGGAGAAAGATGAGGGTTTGCTCGAGAGCAGTAGTAGTGAAGAAAAGAATGGTCAGATTCTAGGTATTGTTTCTAGATCTACTGATTAATATTTATTGACATATATTATTTATCAGACAGACCAAGATGGATATAGTCCTAATCTTCCTTTGAGAGCTGTGGCAAGCAAGTTCAGAAAAGGAACGTAGGGTATGTAAGGTCCCAGCTGCAGAGCCCAGAGCTCTTGCCTCGAGCCATAGCACTTCCATCAAGGAGGCTGTCATAACAGAATGAGTAGAGGTAACAGCAGCCAGTGAACTGACAGTGAGAAAAATAGAGAGGACAGTAGAAAATAACAAGGGTGGATAACACTTTCAAGAATTTTGGCAGCAAAAGAAAAAAGATATGGAGTAACTAATAGACAAAAGCTATACTTCTTGTTTTGTTTTCCTATTTTTCTTTTTAACCTGGGAAAAACTTACTCTCTTTTACATGCTCAGCAGACGACACACTGGAAAAAATACTTTATGTTATAGAGTGAAAGGGAATAATTGATCAACGTAGGCTTGGTAGCAGATAGATGTTAAAGTATATACAAGGGGTTTAAATCATAAGTAATATACAAATATCTACAAATACATGCTCATTATAAAATATTCAAATGAGAGAAACATACACAGACAAAAAATATATGCCATTTGCAACACCCCTAAATTCCACTGCTTTTGGTAAAGTCGCCATACTTCAGTGGGATTAACCTTCCAAATACTTGTGTGCATGTATGTGTGCATTTAAATTTTTGCATAAAATGAGTCACGATAATGTTTTTGTCACTTTCTTTTTGCTCATAATATATTTTTGCATTTTGCCACATCAGCAAACACGAGTCTGCTAGATTATTCTTAATATTTCAATTAGGACATCAGCTGCATAATGATACCACTTTAAATATCAGCCAAAATTATAATTTATTTTTATTTTATTAAAAAATTTTTTATTATCCCATGTTATTCATCATACAGTACATCATTAGTTTTTGATGTAGTATTCCAAGATTCATTGTTTGCATATAACACCCAGTGCTCCATCCAATCCATGCCCTCCTTAATACCCATCACCAGGCTCACCCATCCTTCCACCCGCCTCCCCTCTAAAACCCTCAGTTTGTTTCCCAGATTCCAATCTCTCATGATTTATCTCCCACTCTGAAATCCCCCCCTTCATTTTTCCCTTCCTTCTCCTAATGTCCTCCATGCTATTCTTCATGCTCCGCAAATAAGTGAAGCCATATGATAATTCACTTTCTCTGCTTGACTTATTTCACTTAGCATAATAAACACTTTTAGAAAAGTTTCTGATTTACAAAAAAATTGTGACAATAGTACAGAGTTTTCCACATATATCATACCCTGCTTCTATTTGTAACATCTTTCATTCGTAGGGTATACTTGTCATAATTAATGAATAAATCAAAATATTATTATTAACTAAAGCCCCTATTTATACGCTATTAGATTTTCCTTTATACAATTTTTCCTGTCTAAGATCTCATCACAAACGTCATATTTCATTTAGTTGTCATATCTCCTTAGGCTGTTTTTGACTGTGAGACTTTTGCGGATCTTTGTTTTTGATGACCTTGGCAGTTCTGATGCATGCTGGTAATGGGTTTTGTAGAATATTCCTTAGTTAGGATTTGCATGATGTTTTTCTCATGATTCTGGGAAGAAGACTACAGAAGAAAATACCATTCTTATAGCATAGCAAGGGCATGTGTTATTACTTATCACTATTGATATTAACCTTGATCACCTGGCTAAGGTACGCTTTCTTCCCCAAATTTTCATTATCTTTGGAAAGTGTTCACTATGCATAGTTTACACTTAAAGAATAGGGAATTATACATGTTCAATCTTGTGGAAGGCAGAGGATCTATATAAATTATTTGGACTTCTTCTGCACAGCATATTTGTCTATTCCCCTTTTTATACAATTATTTTAAAAATCAGTATAAATTCATATATACTTTATACTTTGGGTTGTAATCTAGTACTACTGTATTTATTCTGTTGCTCAAGCTGCTACAGCTTCAGCTGTTGAGAGCTCTTTCAGTTAGCTCTTGTCCCTTTGACATATCCCTCTGTGTGTGTGTGTGTGTGTGTGTGTGTGTGTGTGTGTGTGTGTGTGTCCTTGTTTGTGTGTATTTAGCACCTGTTTTCTTTCTGGCACTACAAGATGCTTTAAACTCATTTGCACATTTCTGCTCCATTCCTAGAATCAAGCATTTCTCCATGGAATCCTTATGCCTTTTATTGGAGAGTAGTATTAAAAATCAAGAGATGAAAACTAGTGTGCCCATGGTTACTGGTGTGGGATTGGTCCTTGCCTGTCAGTGGGCAAATCAAAGAAATGAGTGTATACTAACCCACACATAAATACATGTCTAATGCATTCGTACGTGTAACCATCTTTATTAAGCTAAACGTGAGTTCATACTGATGTTCCAATTCTAGTCCATTACCACATGGCTCATTCTAGCCTCTACCCCTTGCTCATCTATAAGCTCCTGCTCAAACAGATCTGGCTCTTCTTATATGTTATTCATTTTCTAAAATTCTTCAATTCCAGTTTGTGTATAGTGGTTTCAGAACTGTTAACCTCTATTCCCATGGAAAAAAACATTTGAACTAGTCTACTCTGCCTATGGATGGTTCTTTTTTCCCTTCGTCTGACCACATGCACTCATTTCAAAGTTGCTTAGGTCAGCACTTTTCCCCTCATGCTCCCTTCAGTGAAGCTGTAACAGATAATTTTGTTACATTCTTCGTTCTGTCCTGGAATTTCATTGATTTCTAAATATTTTTTTAATTTGCATACACTGTGTTCATTTTTTATGTTTCAAAGCTCAGTGGATTTTGACAATGGCATAGTGTTCTGCATCCATGATTATGGTGGCACAGAGGAGAGTTTCTCCACCCTAACAATGCTTGTGCTCCACTTATTCAGTGCTTCCCTAGGCTCACTGTGAACTCCTGGGAATTGTTGGTCTGTTGACCTACTCTATGATTTTGCCTTTTGCAGAATATTGTATGAATGGAATAATATAGTACGTAGTCTTTTCAGCCTGATTTCTTTTACTAACCAACATGCATTTTGGATTCACTTGTGTGTCTTTACATGCCTTGATAGCTCATTCCTTTTTAATGCTAAATAGTATTCCATTAGATGGAAATGTTTCCTTAACCTAATGAAAGGCATCCTGGTTGATTCTAATTTTTGGCAACTCTGCATACAGGTGCCATAAACATTCATCTGCGGATTTTTGTGTGGATGTGAATTTTCAAATCAGTTGGTAAATACCTACAGGCATGAATGCAGGGTCAAATGAGATTATGTTTAACTTCAAAAGAAACTGCCAAACTGTCCTCCAAAATGACTATCACCTTACATTACCACCAGCAATAAATGAAAATTTCTGTTATAACACATCCTCACCAGAAATTGGTGTTGTTTTTTGATATTCTTATAATTATATATCTCACTGTTGTTTTAATTTATGATTCCTTAATGACAAATGATTTGAACATCATTTCATGTGCTTATTTGCCATCTGTATATCCTCTTGGATGAGGTGTCTATTCAGATATTTGGCTCACTTTTTAATTTTAATGGGTTGTTTTCTTAGTGTTGAGTTTTAAGATTTTTGCATATTTTCAATATAAGTCTTTTTTGTGCTTTGTATCAGATTTGTGCTTTGTAAATATTATCTCCAAGTCTGTGGCTTGTGTTTTATACATCTGAACTGTCTTTGGAAGAGCAGAGATATTTAATTTTGATAGACTATATTACCAGTTTTTTATTTCATGGATTTTACTTTAGGTGTTACATATAAAAGTTCATTACCAACCCACATTTACCTAGATTTTTTTGCCTATGTTTTCTTCTAGGTATTTTACAGTTTGCATTTTATAATCTAGGTATATGATCTATTCTGAGTTAATTATTGTGAAATGTATAATTTGTTTCTAGGTTCATTCTTTTTGCATGTGTTCATCTAATTATTTCACCACTCTTTGTGGGAAATACTATTCTTTTTCTTTTGAATTGATTTTGCACCTTCGAAATAGACCAAGGACTGTATTATTGTGGTTCTATTTCCAGGCTCTCTATTGCCTTCCGTTGATCCATGCATCTATTTGTTGATCAGTGCCATATATCCCTGTAGCTTTATACTAAATCCTGCAATAGGTTAATCCTCCAATTTTGTTCTTCAGTATTATACTGACTACTCTAGGTCTTTCGTCTTTTCACATAAACTTCAGAATCAATTATTGATTGATATAAATAACTCACTGTGATTTTATAGGTATTAATTTCAGATAATTAGACATATTCCTACAGGCCTTTTTCTCAATCTAAAACTTTTGGTTTTAATACATGTATTTATTTATACATGGAGATATGAGAAAAAAAACCCACACAAAATAACAAAGGAACTGCAGTTTAAAAGAAATAAATATAAAACTGACAGTGAGGTAATAGTATCAATTTTACAATGAAACAGAAAAATAAAGGAAGTTGAGATAAAGTAATCCCCAGATAATGGATACTGTTGAAGAGATTGGAATTACTCTGATTTGCTAGGATCATAGTAAAGTTGGGGGAGTCAGTCACAACAAATCATAAAATTAGAAATGCACTGAATATTGAAAGGAATATTACACATATGAAAAATAATTCTTAAAATGCATATAATCTTCAGTAAAGCAAGCATATCATCAAAACACTGCGGGTGGTAATCTTGAAAAGTTTCTGGAAATTAAGGGACTTTAAGTGGAGATTCATGTGTAATACCCGTTATTGTGAATGCAAATGTGTGTGGTCTTTTCTTTTTAATTCATTAAAATAAAAACTTGTAAAAGCTTTCATAAATTCATCCAAATTTCAGTTAATTGGGTTTATTTTTCCCAGAAGATCCTAAATTCCTCGATGAATTCTACTATGTGGTTTTTTTCAGGAATATATGGCCACTTTCTATTTCCTGTGTTTCTACTTTAGAACCTAATGCTGATTCATAATTGATGTTTTGGTACCAGAAAATCATAACACAATTATTAAAATATTAAATTCATGCTAAAATAAATATTTTGTTTAGACTTGGAAGTATCTTTTTTATTAGATTATATTTTCCATTTGCTGGCATATGCTTTAGAAATCACTGAACAAGAGACATCTCTGAGCAGAATCTTATGGGGGGGGGAGAGTTCTTAATAAAATTATAGTTATAAGATGTCAAATGGAAAATTAGTTCCTTTGCTTTCAAATTTTAATTCTAAATGCATTAGAATTCAACAGTATTGACTTCATTCTAACATTCTAACAGCATTCTAATAGCATTGACTTCAAAACAAAAAAAAATTCCCAAATCCCAAATGGTCAGCATGGCTTACCTAATATATAAACAATAAGGATACTGAAGAATTATAGAAATTCTACTCTCAATAAAGAATGAAAAGACTAGATGTAAATGAGATCAGTGTTAATAAACTACACTAAAAATAAAATCTTACAGATGAACTAATTATGAGAAACAGCAACAAAAACTCTCAAATCAACTAGTTTTCATACTTATAGCTCTGCACATTTTTCTAAATGATAAGACTGACCTATTGATTGTGAAGTTTTTAAAGCATAAAATTGGGCAAATGGGATGAATTTAGCATTTTTTCAAATGTTCAATGTACTGTCACAAGTTTAAGACAATAATCATAAATTCTGTCGCAGAGCTTCAGAGTTCAAAGAAAATGGGCAATAAGAATAACTTATTAATTTATTTTACTGACAAAGAGACAGAGAATGTAAGGCCAAGTGAATTTTCCGAATTTACAGAAGAAGGAGTGGCTTGGGGCGCCTGGGTGGCTCAGAGGGTTAAAGCCTCTGCTTTCGGCTCAGGTCATGATCTCAGCGTCCTGGGATCGAGGCCCGCATCGGGCTCTCTGCTCAGCGAGGAGCCTGCTCCCCCACCCCCCGCCTGCCTCTCTGCCTACTTGTAATCTCTCTCTCTCTCTGTCAAATAAATAAATAAAATGTTTTAAAAAAAAAAGAGAGAAGGAGTGGCTTGGCCAGGAGGCTCATCTGAATCTCATGATGTACAGCAAGGTTTGATTTTTTGTTTTCCCCACTACAGAGTTTACTTCAGAAACATTTTTTTATGGCGCCTGGGTGGCTCAGTTGGTCAAGCGACTGCCTTCGGCTCAGGTCATGATCCTGGAGTCCCGGGACTGAGTCCCACATGGGGCTCCCAGCTCCATGGGGAGTCTGCTTCTTCCTCTGACCTTCTCCCCTCTCATGCTCTTGCTTACTCTCTCTCCCTCTCTCAAATAAATAAATAAAATCTTTTAAAAAAGAAACTTTTGCTTAATTCCCTGTAATTGTACTGGACCTGAGTCCATTTAGCATAAAAGTAAATAATGATACATAAGGCTTTAAAATAAAATATGATTGTCATATCAACAGTTTACTCAGTATGATTTGAAGCTCAATGTCAGTTTTAAAACATAGCTTAATAAACAATTGAAAATTACCAAGGACTTCGGTGGGGGTATGCAAGTAGGATTTTGTCTTGAATAAATATTAATTAAGATGAAAAATAAGAGCACCACTTGCTATGATGGATAGATTTATTACTGTTAAGAACCAAATTATTGAAGAGAGAGAATAAGGGGAGTCTATATATACCCAAGTTTCCTGTAAAACAACTGAGAGTGAAAAAACAACTGATGGAAGAATAAATGGATTAAATGTTTACATGAATACTAATGTCAGCAACAAGGTTATAGAAGTAAATGCTGTGGTCCTCAGTTTTCTTATTAATTTAGAAATATGCCATGGGCTGCTTAAGATTAGAGAGAAACATAGTGCATTCTCTGGATAGTACTACAATATATCAATAGTATTTGCTGAAAGCTCCAGCTGTAAAGACCACTGTGACACATGAAGGCAGAAGGAAGCCCACTGCATATTGAAAGTTCTAGTTGGTAAGTATGTATACCCAATTCCCCCTGACTGATGAAAACTATCATCTACGAGAAGGGTAATTAGTGCATGAGTAGAACTCTACTGAACATCCATATGTAATTGTGTCAGAAGAATGTTATACCCAACCAGTAATTCAGAGGCACTGTATCAGTTAAGACATCAAAACATGACATATATCCCAGCTTTGATTATTCCTTCATCCAACAACACACAGTACCAACAGAGATTAATTTTTACAGTGGTTTTAACAGTGATTTATATTTTAGTCAATATAAACTACTTAGAAAACAACCCAGAGTTTTATTGTATTACAAATATTAAGGACTCCAGATAATTTCCTGGATTTACACTGCAAATCTGGAAATAAAACAACAACAAAATCTAGATATAGTTATTATTTTAGCTAAAGTCAAATGAGTTTTCTTAGAAATTAAAGGGTTGGGCAAATCAAAATAGGGAAAAGATATTAAAATAGCTGTAAGGACCTAATGAAAGAATATTTATTTTGATGGTAGAGAAGAAAAGTGAAGGTACACAGGAAGAAGATTCACTTTGGCCATTCCATAGCAGCATATGATAATCCTAATAGTCTCCATCAGTAATTAGCTTTCATATATTTTTACAAAAAATTTAGTATAGTGCTATAAACTGAAAATTTTATTTTAAAATAACTCAAAAAGAAAAAATGCATTAAAAAAAGTGAACACAATAATATTTATCAGTATAAAGAAGGCTGATAACGTATTGACTGATTTCACCAGCAGCAATTTTGCATAGTCATTTCTAATAAGAGCTTTGTGGCTGAGAGATGATAAACAAATGTAGAAAATAGCACAAGCCAAGTAACTTCATATATATTTATATATATGTGTATATATATATGTATTTATATATATAAGTATATATGTGCATATATAGGTATGAAATTATTTAGAAAAGGTTTATACATTTGCTTCATAAAAGTAGTTCATGTCCCAAGAGAGACTATTATGTTATATCCAATCAATATATACCCCAATGAGATTAAATATATATTGTATTGATATATATCAATAATAATAATTTATAGGACAGATGTGAATCTTCAAATTTCCTTGTAATCATATTAGAGCCTGAAAAAATGCTTATCCTCTTACAGACACATTCAGTAAATTTTTGTTGAAAGAATGAATAAATATACTCTATCATATATTCTAATTAAATTTCAATGAAATAAGAGTTTAAAAGAGTTCATTATTCTCAATTAAAGCTTACATGTACGCATATGGTGGAAGTGTTTTTTTGAGACTATTTAGCTTTTGTCTTTATTATGGATTCAAAAAATATTTTTATTCTAATTTCTGAACTTGAGAATGCTATTATTATAAGGATATTTCAAATTAAAGTCCCCAACCTGCTGGAGGTTGTCTTGATGTTTGGCTATCTCATGAGATTTTCTTGGCACCCAGGGACCTAGCAGGAATTGAGATTCTTCGTCCTATATCTGGCTGGGGAGGAGGAGCTTTGTAGTCCCTCTCAAGTAAAGGAGCTGCATTTAATTCTGGGTCTTTCCAGGTAGCTTAGATTCAGCTTCCTCCTTCAAACACATAGAAAAACCTCATTTCCTAGCCTGTGAGAGAGAGCATCTTGATTATTCCAATGGACGCAGAAAATGCATTTGAAAAAATCCAACACTCATTTATTATGAAGATTCTTGGAAAATTAGGACATGGAACCCAAAGCTTACAGCAAATATCATACCAAATTTTGAAAGACCAACGGCTTTCCTCCTAGGTCTAGCACAAGGTTAGGATGTCAGATGCCACTGTTTCCATTCAACATTATACGAGAGATCTAAGTAAATACTATAAAGGAAGGAAAAAAATACAAGGCATGAGGATTGGAAAAGATACAAAAAGGTCTTTATTCACAGATATGATTCAGAAAACCCTAAAGAATTTCTAGAAAAGTTAAAATAATTAACACATGAATTTTTCAAGATCCCAGAATGCCAGGTCAATAAACAAAAATAAGTGATATTTTTGTACATGAGTACAAAATATTTGGAAACTGAAATTAGAAACACAATACTTTTAAAAATATATCAAAGCTGTGAAATGACTGAGAATATTTAATAAAACATGCAATATTTGTATGGTAGAAATTAAAAGTGATTAATAAGAAAAAATAACAGACCACAGCAATGGAAAGGTATCTCAATTTATGAATTAAAAGACTAAAAATTGTTAAGATACCAAATCCTCCAAAATTGATCTACAAATTCAGTACAATCTGAAATAAAGTCTCATGTCTTTTTTTTTTTAGAAATTGACAAGATGATTCTAAATTTTATATGGATAATTCAAAGTTCAGAGAACAACCAAACCAAATTTTTTTTAAAGATTTTATTTATTTATTTGACAGGGAGAGAGATCACAAGTAGGCAGAGAGAGAGGAGGAAGAAGGCTCTCCGCCGAGCAGAGAGCCCGATGCGGGCCTCGATCCCAGGACCCTGAGATCATGACCTGAGCCGAAGGCAGAGGCTTTAACCCACTGAGCCACCCAGGCGCCCACAACCAAACCAATTTTTAAAAGAACAAAAGTAAAGATGTATTTACAGTACTTGATGTAAAGCTTACCAAGCTTACTATACAATATATATTAAAATGCTCCAGTAATGAAGAGAAGATGGTATTGATAGAGAGACACAAGTCAATAAAATAGAAGGAACGTCCAAACATAAATCCATACATATATAGTAAACTAATTCTACAGTAATTGATATTCAGTGGTGAAGTAAGAGTCTTCTCAATACATGATGTGATAATAATTGTGTATCCATATACACACAAAAAAGTGAGTTTTGAACCTTACCTCTCTTGTACAAATACCAAGTTGAAATGGATCACAGACCTAAATATAACACATAAGATGCAAAAACCCATAGAATAAAAATTATCAGAAAATTTTTATGAACCAATTAGGCAAAAATGTTTTTGATGAATCAAAAAAAGGAGAAAAAATAGAAAAACTGGACTTGATAAAAATCAAGAACTTTTGCTCTTCAGAAAGAAAATTTCATTAAGAAAATTAAGCACAACTCCCACAGAGTGGGAGAAAATATCTGAAAATCAGGTATCTGAAAAGGGGCTTGTATGGAATATATAGTTTTCTTACAACTCAGTATTAAGAAAATAAACAATTCAGCAATAAAGATAGGTAAAACATTTGAACAGATACTTTAGCAAAAAACAAGAAACTGATTAACATAATTAATATGCAATTTGAAATATGCAATATTGAAACGACAATATATGGCTACATATCTATTAGAACATAAAACAAAGGTATGATAACAATGATAACAAAACCAAGGTTTATGCAAGAATGCAAAATAGCTAAATTCTGATAGATTTCTAATGAGAATGTAAATTACTATAGCCACTTTGAAAAACAGGTTGGCAGTTTATCTTATAAATTTACATATATTCTTACAATATGACCCAGCAATCCCTTCCCTAAATTGTCACTAAGGGAAATGAAAATGTATGTCCATACAGCTTTATGTAGAATAACCCTAAATTGGAAAACAACTATAATGTCCATTAACTGGTGAATAAATAAACCCATTGTGGTATACCATGCAATGAAATGCTACTTTAATAAAAGGAAAGAATGAGCTACTAATACATATAACAAGAACGAATCTCAAAAGCATTATGTTAAGTGAAAAAAGATTAAAACAGCTAATGTATTATTGCATTTATATGAAATTCTAGAAAACACAAAACTATAAGAACAGAAACCAGATAAGTGGTTCCCAAAAGCTGAGTGTGGTAGAAAGGTGGTGACTACAATGGGGCACTAGAAACATTTCTGCCATCATGAGATTGTTCTATACTTAGATTGTGGTGGTATTTATATAATTATGCACCTATCAAAACTCATTGAATTCTATAAGTAAAATCAGTGTCACCTTATGAAATTATGCTTGCAATGAAGTTGAATAAAGAAAGAATATCAAAGGTCTATTTGTCTTGGCCTATTTCTGAGTCTAGGGACCATATTCATGTTGGATGACAAAGGTTCATCATACATAATTCTCACTTGATATATTCTTTTACCTCTCCCCATTTATTGGGAGTAGCTGTGGTTTGCCAGTTTCAACTATTCTCTAATGAATTCAGCACTATACAAATATGCATATAAATATACATACAACTTTTACATTTATCCAGTGTTTTAATTGCAACAGAAAGCATTTGTATTCACTCATTTACCCATGTTTCAAACACAGAAGTTCTATTTTCTAGTGTGTATATATTAAATTATATATTAATATATATTGTATTAATGTTACCATGTTTATATAATATATACGAATTATATGTTATATAAAAATTATTATATACTATATAATACATAAATTATATACAAATTATATATAATATAAATAAATGTATAATATAAATAAATTTATAATATATATAAAATTCCCATAATGCTTTAAATAGTATAGAAGGATGTGGAATGAAAAGGGGAGGTTTAGTTTTATAGTCAAACAAATTCTTTCATTAGGGGCAACTGTTGTTAATTTAATATATTTGCTTCCAGAGCTTTCTCATAAAACAGGACAACTGCATATGCATTATTGGTTAATGTGGTTTTTTTCACATAACATTTTATTTTATGTGAACTTATATAAAAAATTTCAATTTTTGTAATTATGGCATGTACAAAAAAGAGCATAGTACTACAAATTGTTTAGCCATTACTCTGTTGTTAAGCACTTAGGTATTTTCCAATTTTCTAGTTCCCACTAGACATTTATTTCTGAAACTAGCAGAGAGTATACAAGTATAACATCTTGGGCTCACCTCTTAGGCAAATATATAGCCTACTATGTGACTGGTCCTATGCCTGTGTAGGATGCAAATAAATTCTAGAAATCACCAAGGACACGCTGCTTCTTAAACACCAGATGAAATTGCCTGAAGCCATCAGTTACATTTTCTGGAAAATCCTACTCAAGATTTTAGTAACTTTTCTTCAGATTTATAATTCTGTGGTCATTCTTTCTTCTAAGTTTCTAATTCTACTGATTTAGTTTAGCTTCAAAACTGTGTAGCTGTTCCATGTGTATGGTTCTTGTTCTAATTGTTTTGACTCAGTCACATAACTCAGAATTTTCCTTAATGTTCATAAAACAAAAAGTGTACACATGCCATATACATTATATATAATATATATTTATATATTTAACAGGTTTGACTCAAGTTTTTAAGGACCACAAAAAATTATATTCCTGCCCATTGTAGCACTGCAAATCCCTAAAGTTATGTGGTAATCATTGCCTTAAAAATAGAGTCTCTTTGCCTCGTCTGGATTCTAGTTTCAGTCTTCTATACTGAAAAGTACTCTACTTCTCTATTTTCTTATATACACTTTGTTTCTTTTCTCTATTTTTAATCTTCCCCCTTTCGGGAAAAAAAACTCCCACATTTCTCTCACTGCTCCATACAGAACATTCTAGGTCCCTGCAGCAATATTATCCAAGTGGACATTCAACCCAGGACACACGTTGTAAATTCAGGGGTTGGGCTAAAACTTAAATGTGGTCCATTTGTAACAACCCCACCCAATTAAATTAGTACACAGAGGCAGTATCCTCTTTAATCTCTGTGAGATTGAAGGAGCGAGAGAGACTCTTGCGTTCAAGGAACTCACCATGAAATAAGTGTACAGACCTGTTGATCCACCACTGGACTACTATGCCATGGAAAAATTATGGGAACATGGAACAGAGTAAATTTAATTCAGCCTTGAGGCGTTATGAAATGCTGCCAAGAGGAGGCTCTAATCAAAGATGGCCCACAGGGGAGATGGCTTTCCATAAAAAGGTAAGAGTATTCTCAATTTGCAAATAAACAAAGCCTAGAGATACTTAACATACTGTTGACAAGGAAACCATTCAAAGAAACCCCACTCAACAGTAAGTTACCAGTGTAATGTAGGTAAGCTCTACCATTTATAGCATTTGCACGTTATTTGGGTACACTAAAACAACAGGAAAAACGAAAACAATACAATTGTCATGATATGATTTATATTATATAATTCTTAGTTTTCATTTTAGAAATTTTTTTCTAAAATATTTTTTTGCCATGGAAATAAGATCATGCATATAATCCAAACATGTTTTAAAGGACTAAGAGTCTGGATGTTTTGAGGATTCCGGTAGGTGAAATTATAAAAGACATTCTGGTTTTGAAAACTAATGTCAGTTGGCTATTTGATCTGGGATCATAGCAGTGAAAGGGGGAAAAAAGTAAGAAGGTAAAATTAAGAAAATGCAGAAATGAAAGGGAAGCAAAACATGCCAACCACCTTTGCCCAAGCTACTAGCATCTTCCATCAAAGAAACTGCACTTCACCATACTGTTAGAAAAGGATGCTCTTGAACTATGAACCCTGTCCAAAAAAAACCTGCAAATAAGAAAAAAAGAACTACAGAAAACTATAACTAAAAAATTACTGTGTTAGAAAACAGATAAAATTAATAAAAAAATTTCAGCTGAAGAAATTCTTTGCACAAAACTAATCACTAAGTAGGATAGTGGTTTCCAAACTTAAATATTTTCAAATTAGCATTTGATGATGATTCAAATTTGGGGAATTTCACATTGAGGTAATATTTTCATCAAATCTGTAGTGCATATTCCAAGTCTGGAGTCACATATTGTGTTTATAGTTTTCATATCTCTTTTCCCTCCCTCAATCTGCAAGTTTCTCAGCCTGTCTTTGTCATGACATTGGCATTTTTGAAAACTTCAGGCTAGTAATTTTTAGAAAGTTTCTTAATCTGAGTTTACTAATATGTTCTCGTAATTAGATTCAAGTTGTGCATTTCTAGCTGGAATAATGCAGAAGTGATAAGGTATCCTTCTCAGGGTATCATATCCCAAAATGCATGATGTCTACATGCCACATTCTAATGAGGCTAATTTGGATCATCAGGTCAAATTGGTGTCTACTTTCTCCATTGTTCAGTTGCTATTTTTCCCTCCATTTTTCTCCACTGTTTAGTAACTATTTTGTTATTACTTGGCAGTCTGTGGTGAGACACTCTGAGAACAAGCAAACACCCTGCTCCTCATCCAGCTTTTTCGGCAGCTGTATTATCCTCTATAGTCTTGCCTGAGTCAGTTTTTTACCAACCTGCTGCAATGATTGTTTTTCTACTCTATCATTTTTTCCACATTTATCAGCAGGCACACTAATTTATGAAAACAAACATCCTTATTTCTCTTCTATTTGTATTTATTTACTTATTATCATAATAGACTCAAATCATTTCCTACTTCATTTGATGGATTACAATCTATTCTGGTCCTCATTTATTTTGATGCTCAAATTACTCTGGAAATGACCAATGGGAACCCCACCAAGCTGTCTCTAATGTCCTTTTAGCTTGTCATTATTCTTGAACACTTTCTTACTCTCTGGCACACCAAGTTTCCAGTTTCGTCCTGCCCCTTTTTGCCCCAGACCTGGAATCAGATATTTTTTTAAGAAGTTCTTATTCCTTTCGGTAGGGCTGGGTGTTTAAAAACTAACACCTGAGCACAGGTTTGCTTATTACTGCAGTATCAGTGCTTTTTTTTTTTTTTTTTTTTTTGGGTANGATAGAGGTAGGGGGAAATATGGATTTGTCTCAGACTCCAGGCTGTTCCCTTAGCTACATAGTTAATTTAAGGTACCTATTTCAGCCTGAGAGTGACAGTGTGAGACAAAATAAAAGAGAGAGAGAAAGACTGAAAAGATAGAGTTCTCAGGATCTCTTTTAGAGTCATTTCTGGAAGTGGTGAGTAGGAGAAGGAAATCTAAATTGCACTTTATTCTAGACCTGCAACATATACTTTGCCCACTTGTATTTTCAATGATGTTTTCTGTCCAAATGCTTACCTTCAGCTGGTCTTAGATATGGTGAAAGAAGAACTCTCAATGCATCTTACCCATTTGATTTGCAATACCTCCTGTATTTTACTAGATCCTAGAGGATTATCTGACCAGGTACAAAGTCCGGTATGTAATAGATATTAAGATAGTAAGATAGGATTCCCCCTGATTTCAAACTATATTACAAAGCCATAATAACTAAAACAGTGTGGTGTTGGCAAANACCAGGTACAAAGTCAGTATGTAATAGATATTAAGATAGTAAGATAGGACTCCCCCTGATTTCAAACTATATTACAAAGCCATAATAACTAAAACAGTGTGGTGTTGGCAAAGAGATGCATAGACCAATGGAAAAAAATAGAGATCCCAAATAAACCCAAACATATACAAGCAATTAATTTATGACAGTGGAGCAAAGAATATACAATGGGAAAAAGACAACCTTCAAAAAATGATGTTGGGAAAATTGGACATCCTCATACAAAAAATGAAACTGGACCACTATCTTATACTATGTACAAAAATAGCTCAAAATGAATTAAAGCCTTGACTATAAGATCTGAAACCATAAGACTTCTAGAAAAAATAGATAATAAGCTCTTGACAGAGGTCTTGGTGATATCTTTTTGAATCTGGCAACGAAAGCAAAAATAACAAAAGCAAAAATAAACAAATGGGATTACATCAAATAAAAAAGTTTCTGCACAGCAAAGAAAGCCATCAACAAAAAGAAAAGGCAACCAACTGAAGGGAAGGGAATCTTTGCAAATCATATATCTGATAAGGGGTTAATATTCAAAATATACAAAAACTCCAGAACCCCATGAAAAAATTTTTGATTTAAAAATGGGCAGAAGATCCAAATAGACATTTTCCAAAGGAGACATACAGATAACTGACAGATAAAAAAAAAAAAGATGCTCTACGTCATTAATCATTAAGGAAATGCAAATTAAAACCGTGAGATGTTACCTCACACCTATTAGAATGGCTATTATCAGAAAGACTAGAAATAACAAGTAAGGACATGGAAAGAAGGGAAACTGTATATTTTTGGTAGAAATGTGTACTGGTGTAGCTACTATGGAAAACAGTATAGAGGGTCCTTAAAAAATTAAAAATAGAATTACCATGTGACACAGCAATTCCACTCCTGGATATTAATCTGAAGGAAACAAAACACTAACTTAGAAACACATATACATCCCCACGTTCATTTTGGTATTATTGATAATATCCAAGATATAGAAATAATTAATCTAAGTGTCCATCAATGGATGAACAGATAAAGAAGTTGTGGTATATATGTAATATACATTATATTTGTGTAAAGGAATATTATTTAGCCATAAAAACAAAATTTTATGATTTATGAGAACATCTATGGACCTCAAGGCATTATGCTAAATGAAAATAAGTCAGAAAGAAAAATGTTATATGATCTCTCATATCTACCTCTATATCTCAAAACAAAACTAAGCTCATAGAGGAGTGCTCAGGTGGTTCAGTTGGTTAAGTGTCTGGCTCTTGATTTCACCTCAGGTACTGATCTCACTCAGGTTGTGAGATTGAGCCCTGCGTGGGCTCTATGCTCAGCATGGAGTCTGTTGGAGGCTCTTTATCCCTCTCCCTCTGCCCCTGCCCCCTGTACACACATGTGCACGTGCTCTCTGTCTCTAAAATAAATAAATAAAATCTTAAAAAAAGAAAGCCCTAAGCTTACAATACAGAGAAGGGAGTGATGGTTGTCAGAGGTAAGGGGTTCAGTATGAAAAAAATGGGTGAAACTTTTTTAAGTGAATAGAATATATATATATATATATATATATATATATATATACACACACACACACACATATATATATATATGATAGGATTGAAGGGATAATCTTTGAGTAACTGGCTTAAAAATATCCAACCACCCCAGAGAAAACTAAACACTATATATAGATGTATATAGATTATGTTATTTTGCNATAGGATTGAAGGGATAATCTTTGAGTAACTGGCTTAAAAAGGTCCAACCACCCCAGAGAAAACTAAACACTATATATAGATGTATATAGATTATGTTATTTTGCCCACCAATCATTGTGATAAATGAGACTCCATGGACAAGCTTGAATAGTGCACTGTTCTGTGAGCAATGTATTGCCATCTCAAGAGAGCCAGGTACTCATAGGACTTAAATCAGGCAGGATTTCACAGGAACTGTGATATAGCCCTTTTAAAAACCACTTCAAATAGTCGTTTGATTTTTCATTTTATTTTTAGCAAATACAGAAAAAGGTGAGAAACATGGCTTAGCTGAAACAAGACAAAGGAAGATTTGATACCTTTTTTTTGATACTTTACAGTAGAGTCTATTCTTTAATGAATAGCATTATGAAAGAAATAAGATTATACTGTAATATAAAGCTATTTAATATGCTTCACTGAATTTAGTGGCTGGTAAGTTATAACAAGATTATTTTGAATATATTTTGGAAATAATGCTAGATACATTTCTTTGTTCTGTGACTGCAGTTACTCTGTAATAATTTCTGTGCCCTTTAACTAAAATGTTTTACCGAACATATCAAAGTATATTATAAAAAAACAAAACAAAACAAGATGTTATGGAACATGTAACCCAATTTTTTGACCATTTGTCCATCTATTTAAACTCAAAACTGATGTGATAAAAACAGATGGCCACATACTATAATTATTACAAAGTTATTTTGTAAAAATCCTTATTAGTATTTAATAAGACTAACAGAGAACTGTATCAAACTAGAAAATCAGACTTTCTCAAGTCTGGAAATGGCTGAGATGCAGACCTCTTTTTCCAGGAATATTTTCCCTATTGCTTCCTCTTCCAATTAAGTTAACAAATAGTCATGACTATGTGCTCTGTTCTAGACACAGACCAGAGTGGGTGGTGGTTGTCATTAAGAAACAAATAGCTTACAGGTAGTATTGGCTTCTGTGTTATGGAAGTTTTAACCCCCAGGGGAACAGTAATTCATATGTTGATATAAAATATATGAGGAGACAATGAAAGAACTTTCACAGACATTAGAGAGCAAGGAGATCTGGGAAGAGAGGTGTAGAAGAACCCAAGAAGCAGACCAGTTCATCAGGTGAAGAGTCTTAGAGATGGGTGTGAAAACCAGGAATTGCTGCCGGGGGTGCCTAACTAGATGGAACTTTCTCGTTGCTTACCTCATTCTCACTCTGGAACCAGGTGATTACTCACACTATCACTGCTTTTGGTGGGTTTGGTGGGAGTTTGGAATTCTTTCTAGTTATGGTGATTGATCAACAGCAGCTTTTCCTTTGCTTTGTCTCAGTCTCACTTACTCTATATGAGGTTGTCTCAGCAATATTCAATTCAGCAGCAAGTTCAAGAAAAGGAAATGCGACTTTGGACATTCACTAGGATGAAGAGAGCTCTGTTTACTAAATTTGGAAAAATTTCAGCAATTATTCCTTCAAATATTTTCTGCAATCCTTTCTCTCTTCTTTCTTTAAGAAATTCAATTATCCATGTTTAAGTAACTTAAAGGCCTACAACCCACTGATACTTTATTTATTTTTCTCAGTCTTTTTCCTCATCTTTATCATTTTGAATTGTTTCTATTATTATAAGATTAAATTCACTCTTTTTTCCCTATAATGGCTAATCTGCTTTTAATTGTATTCTGTGTATTTTTCATCTTAGACATTTTTTTTAAATCTAGGAGAAGTTGATTTAGGACTTTTTCTCTCCTTTCATGCTTTCATTTACCTTCTGAAACATAGGTTATAACTGTTTCAAAGTCATTAAACACTAATTCTCTTAACTGTGTTATTTCTGGATCTGTTTTTGCTTAATTGTTTTTTATCTTCCTTTGGATATTTTCCAGCTTTTTGAATGCCTCATAGGTTTTTATAGTAGGTTAGACATTGTGAGTTTTATAGGATGCTAGACCTTGTTTTATACTACATTTTCCTAAATAGTTGGCTCCTCCTCCCTGCCCCCCCTGCCAAATGCAGTGAAGTTATTTGGGAAAATTTTACTTCTTTTGAAGCTAACTTTAAGGTTTTGTTTAGTAGAGACAGAACAACGTTTACTCTAGGCAGAATTTTTCTACACAAGTAGGAAATTATCCATCTGAGTATCCTACCTGACTCCAAGTTTTCTACTCTATCAGGTAGGAACATAAACTAGTCATGTCCCTGAATGAGTTCTAGAATTTGTTCTGCTTTTTCCTTACCAGTAGCTCTTTCTCTGGCCTTTGGTTGTTTCCTCACACACGTGTTGATCAGTATTCTGGCAAAGATTCAAGATTCTGGTAAAGATTTCAAATATCTGAAGTTTTCCCTATATATGGTCCTTATTTCTCTGTTACTGTGTCCTGTGAATTCTAGTCACCTTGGCCTCTCTGAATTCTCATCTCTGTTAAGGAAAGCTAAATTTAATGTTCAGATTTCTATTTTTTTTTCTTTATTTTTTATTCTTTGCCCCAGGAGTACAGGTCTGTGAATCATCAGGCTTACACCTTTCACAGCATTCACCAAAGCACACACCCTCCCCAATGTCCATAACCCATCCACCCTATCCCTACCCTCCCACCCCCCAGTAACCCTCAGTTTGTTTTGTGAGATTACTAGTCTCTTATGGTTTGTCTCCTTCCCCATCCCATCTTGTTTCATTATTTTTCCCAGATTTCTATTTTTTCTTAAATTTTTTGGCAGAGATCTGAAAAAGGAATTTGGAGGAACAGGACCATTAGGGAACATTAAATTACAAAATTGTGAGGGTCTTAATCAAGGCAGGACTAAAGGGTAAAGAGGAGGTCATGGATTTAGGATATATTTAGAAGGGAAAATAGAGAAGACACGGTTATCAATTAACCAGGAGTAGGGAGGGGAATAGGGACACACAAGTCAGCTGCTACGCCCCCAGCCTATGTGGGTGGGTAAGGATTGGGCTCCTCATCAAAATGGGAAATGCAGAAGGGGAAAGACCAAAGAAGTAGAGGACAAGAATGATGAGTTTAGTTTCCCACGTACTAAGTTTCCTGATGCATGTGGCATACTGGAGGAATATACAATCAGTATCTCAGTTCGGTTCAATTTAACATTCACTGAATACCTACCATATGCTAGGAATTTTCCTAGGAACTGGAAAGAGAAGGCAGAACAAGATGCAGTAGTTTTCACTGGTGTAGAAAACAAGAGATCTGGGGCACATATATAAGTTTGTTCTATAATAATGTCTTATTTACCTGACCACCAAACCTGAAAATTTGAAACAACAGTTTCAAGTGTGAAAGTTAGGAAGAGAAGATCAATGAAATAAAGGTTTATATTCTTTCTTCCATAAATAAAGCCCCTAGTCCATTTTCTGAGACTTTTGACCCCCATGTAATACAGCATCCAGGCTAGCTCTGACTCTCAGCCAAACTAATTTTCTGCTTCTGCTTCAAAGTAGGAGATTAGAAGCAGGGAGGGAACTGCTAAAGGCAGTTATATTTTCAGTAGTGTGAAGTGATCACTGACAGCTTGTCAAGCAAAGCCGAAAAACAAAATAGGGAAAGCACATCTAAGCCCAGGAATCTAGGTCCTACAACATATCAGTAGTGCTGTGTTTACCTCTGTATTGCAGTAATGATGGTTTATTGTGATGACTGTTTACAGTTGTATGTTTTAACATCAAGAAGAATATTTATTATGTCAATTTATTTTCTGCAATATCTGATGCAAAATTAACATCTAGTAGATTTGTATTACATGATTTCTTACAAGTGTTAGTGGTTCATTAAAACACAGAGATATTTTTTCTACAATATTATACATTAGGAACACAGGTTATAATTGTCCAGACTCCTATATAAAGGCTAATTAATAAAATGTGAAATTATTTTTTTAAGATTTTATTTATTTAACTGAGGGAGAGAGAGTGAGAGAGAGCACGAGAGGCAAGAAGGTCAGAGGGAGAAGTAGACTCCCTGTGGACCTGGGAGCCCGATGTGGGACTCGACCCCAGGATTCCGGGATCACGACTTGAGCCAAAGGCAGTTGCTGAACCAACCGAGCCACCCAGGTGCCCTAAAATGTTAAATTAGATGCTTGAGTAGGGCAGTAGAGCCTTGGGGGGGGGGGGAAGAGTAGATGACATTTTCACTAAACCATTGTATTTTACAATCCATTTCTCCATCTCTTGACCATTAGTAACCATGACCAGTGGGACAATACCTGGCTTAAAAAGTGGCCATGTTTACTTTATTCTTTCAAATTTACTGTCAGTTCCTTTTTTTTTTTTCTATATCTATTCTAGTTCTAGTACTCTAATAAGTTCAACGCAGGTAGAAAGTACAAGTAAATGAAGAGAGGTTTTACTAGGAAAGTAAACCTGGCAGAAGAAAAGAGCTAAGCTTGATAAAAAGTGTAAATCACTTCTAAATATATAAAATTGATTAAGGGTTGGGTCTTTTAGAGTCTGCAACTGGAAATCTGTTGAGAATTCTACCAATAATCAGATCAATAGAGAAACCAAGAGAAATTTACAAGCACTGTTTATGAACAATCTGGAGAATGTGTAGATATTGCCTTATTTAAATATTAGTATATATACATTTACAGACTACAGCATAGAAATTTTTAAAATATTTAACAGTGTAATGAAAAAAAGCAGAAAAAAGTTCATTTTTGAACAAAATATTTATGAAATATACATGTTTGTTTTGGAAAAAATTACTGTGTTAAAATTTTTAAACATGGAAAAACACTAGATAAAACATGATAAATAATATTTTTCTCACTAATGACTAGACAAGGAGAGTAAGCTGAGTTAAGGCCACAGTGTAAGGAAACACTGAAGTACAAAACCTGAAGTACAAAGGAGATTAAACCTGCATTAGAAGCAATAAAGAGAAGAATTAAAGCTGTAGAATATTCAGCTATAACAAATGCAAATGGGAATTTTAACTCAACCGAAGGGAAGTGGGCAAAGAGATTACAGTGATTATAAAATGATATACATGAGGGAATGAAAAAATATATATATATAGTAGGTATATAAAAGTATTTCAGAAAAAAATACTGAGGAAGAGTCTAATATTTAATATAAAAAATATTTTTGGTCTAAAGAAATACCAGAGTCTCTAGCTCAAAGGTGACCAATGAATACAGGCAAAATAAATAGAGAATAATATCTAGAGTTCAAAGGCATCACCTCCTTTACCTCATCACTTCTGCTACTCCACAAAGAGGCACAAGGACTCATAGTCTTGTGTTAAATCTGCCCAAACTTTGAAGAAAGATAATTCCCTTGATAATTAAAATGTTTCAGAACACATATGAAGAGAAAGGCAACACAGGGGTTCTGTCAAAGAAGTAAGCTTAACTCTGCTGGTAAAACCTGAGGAAGAAACCTGAAACTGGTGCTGAAGACACTCAGTAAGATATTACCAAATTGGATTCACCAATACAGTAAAAAATTATATACAATGACCAAGTGATATTCATAGTAACAATGTAAAGACAGATCAATACTAGAAATATTAGTATATTTCACACTATTAATAAATGAAAAATCATAGCACTATCTCCAAAGATGCCAAGATAAATTTGAAAATACTAACATTTATTCTTGAACATAAGAATTTATTCTTAACTTATTAAACTTATTAAACTAAGTTTAATAAAGTAGTAGGGATACGGATAGTAGTAGTATTTCTTCACATGATAACTACTACGGATAGTATTATTTTTAGTAGAAATAGTAGTAGTAGTAGTAGTAGTAGTAGTAGTAGTAGTAGTAGTAGTAGTAGTAGAAATTAGTAGAAATAGTTTTTATTTAGTAGAAATACCAGATAGTATTTCTTAACTTGATAACTACACACACACACACACACAAAACCCATGTATGCACAAAAATAAACACAAAGAGATATAAAACATCTGGATATAGGCAGACACACATTGCCCTTAACGAAGAAAAACTTGATGCATTCCCATTAACAAGGAAACAAGTTGAACTGTCTACTATTATAGCCATTAACAATCCTCGGAAGTACTGGTTAATAAAACAAAAAAAAACATAGTAGGTTAATTCTTTAAGAAGAGGAAAGAAAAATCATCAATTGATAAATATCTTTTAAATAACATGAAAACTTGTAAGAGTAAAAATCAGTTGAAAACTATTATGATAAACTAGCAATATGTTGGGAAACATATTACTTCTTATATTCAAGAAGATATAAATATACCTGTATGTTCATGGATGGATGAGTAAAGTGTGATATGTACATAGAATGGAATATTATTTAGCCTTAAAAAGAAGGAAACCTAGGAATATACAAGAACATAGATGAATCTCGAGGTTATTAGGCTAAGTGAAATAAGCTAGACACAGAAGGACAAATACTGCATGATTCCAATTCTGGGAGGTATTAAAATAGTCAAACGTACAGAAACAGAAAGTAGAATGGTGGTCGCAGGGTACAGGGAATTGGGGGGAGGGAAACATGCCCTTGCTAATCCAAGAGTATAAGATCTCAGTTATATAAGACTAAGTTGTAGCAATCTGCATTACAACATTGTGCCTATATTTAACACTGGGTGCCTGGGTGGCTCAGTGGGTTAAAGCCTCTGCCTTCGGCTCAGGTCATGATCTCAGGGTCCTGGAATCGAGTTCCGCATCAGGCTCTCTGCTTAGCAGGGAGCTTGCTTCCTCCTCTCTCTCTGCATGCCTCTCTGCCTACTTGTGATCTCTCTCTGTGTCAAATAAATAAATAAGATCTTAAAAAAAATACTGTGTTGTGCACTTTTAAAATTTAAGTGGCTAGATCTCATGTTACATGTTCTTACCACAATAAAACTTTTAAAAATATATAAATTAAAAAATACACAAATAACTAACCAAGTAGAAAGTTTAACTTTTAATACGAGACTAAGTATACATAGCATATCTTTCTATAAACATAAAAATAAAATATTATCAAAAATGTCAATATTTCCTGAACTTATACATTTATCATGGTTTAAACAAAAATGACAGTTTATGTTTTTGTTTCTTTGACTCAGAAAATATGATTCTTAACATTTTATCAGAGAGTAAAATTGCAGGAAAAGAATATATCTGAAAAATAAAACTAATATGACTTATTTACCTGCTTTCTTGATATTAAAACAATTATAAAGTCTTAGTAACTACAACATTTTTCTTTTTTTTTAAAGTCTTTATTTTTTTTTAAAGATTTTATTTATTTATTTGACAGAGAGAGAGTACAAGTAGGCAGAGAGGCAGGCAGAGAGAGAGGAGGAAGCAGGCTCCCTGCTGAGCAGGGAGCCTGATGCGGGCCTCGATCCCAGGACCCTGAGATCATGACCTGAGCCAAAGGCAGAGGCTTTAACCCACTGAGCCACCCAGGCGCCCACTACAACATTTTTCTTAATGCATGTATTTATAGATCAACAAAACAGAGTTAGAGTAGATCTAATATATATGAATACATATATGATATACAAATTTACATTTTCTTCTTCAAAAGGAGAGTAAAATTACTGTCACAGTTGATTTGCATTTCTGAGTCATGTTCTAGATTAAAAAAACAAAAACCTGGGGAAGTACCCATAGAATAAATAAAATATTTTTGAGGATGCTTTGGTTATTAAAAAAATTAAATACCTAATACTGCTTCTGAAATTTACCTCTTCAGGTCTATATGAGCTTAGCTATCAATTATAGAATTAGAATTCTCCAACTGGTGCTTTGTACTTAGCCTACATATTTGCTAATGGGCTACACAGGTAAGAAGGAAGGCATGATTTTATTTCATTACAGTAAAAAAGTTTTTATAATCTTCTTATGCCCTCATTTTTGCATGTAAATATTTGCTCTTTCTTAAGCTCAGCAACAGATAATAACTCTTCTCTGTTATGCCAGCTTAGTTTATCTAGAGGGAAGATTGCTGTAGTTGTACTCAATCAGGTATCAGAATCATAAGGAAACCAAACCATACTTTTCCTTTGCAAGGTTTCTATTCTCTCTCTTCTTTGACATTCAAATGTGTCAACCAACAGCTTGGAATGCTATTGCAGATAAACAGAGAAGGATGTTTTGTATTTGTGATATCATGTTCCATGTGCCCCCAATACTTAGAAATCTCATGATCTTCTGTTGTCGAAGCAAATGCATGTGTGGCTTTTACAGTTATTACATCCCTAGAATGTTCTCCTTGCTATTATGTCACCTTTTAAATTATATTTCATTTAATTTTGGACTGAGTTGGGAAAGAAAAATAAACTTTGACTGCCTAGAGATGCAAAGAGTACATTTGAAACAACATCACTATATTGCATTAGTTGCAGAAACATATAAAAAATTTAATTTTAAAAATAGACTTTTACTGTTATTATTTAGAGTAACAGAATAAGCAGAAATGGTAATTTCTTTCTTTGGATAAATAATATACCCTTATTTTTTTAATAACAGTTGGCAAGCATGTGCTCATTTAATACAATAATATTTTAATGTAAAGTATTATTTTATAAAGAGAAAAATATGAAAGATCAAATGAATTTATGAAAGTCTCATAGTGCATGAGATAGTTTATGTTTTACATTCCAAATCTAGTGGTTTTCATATTGAAAAATGATGCTGATCAGCAATATGGAATGATGACTCTAGGTAGCATATTCCAGATGAATAAAGGAGTATCATCACATCTTTACCCTGCCAACTGGACTTTTGTCATAATAAGAAATTAGGGGACTAAAAGAAAATATACAAGGCCTGTCTTTTGACATCAGAGGGGAGGTATAGACATATAATATCGTTCTGTACCAGTTTGGCCAGGAAAAATTGAGACTCCAGAGGCCAACCTTATGGGTCACAGCTGGACAGTTCAAATTGTTCCCAGTAGAACTGTGTTTCTGTGATGCTTTAGTATCTCTGCTTTTATTAAAAGAAATTTCATCATGTCTTGTTTTTATTTATTATAATCAGAAAGTATTTCCTTAATTTAAATATGGTATTAATACATTTGACTAATGAATACAAGGTTTTGCCAAAAAAAATCCATTTTGATTAAACTGAGAAGTAAAATATGATAAAACACCAATAAAAATTCTCACATGAATATTTTGTTTTTCTAGTGTAGACTTAGATGATCACTTTGAAGAGTATGGAAAACTACTTGTTAGTATATATTCTTTAACTGTTTTTATTATATTGCCAATTATTTCTGTTCGATTTCTGCCTTGGTATTACCATATCTGCTATTTTAAATTGCTTTCATATTGAATATATTAATATGCTCAAATTGACTTAGAATAGTGCATTGCACATAATAATTGCTCATTAAATGTTAGCTGTGCTAGTAATACTTACTGTTTTTTACTTTTCTAATCACTATTTCCTATTCTTTAGTACTCTGTTTTCTACATTAAGTAGAAAAATTCCTGCCCTGTCTGATCTCCCTTTCTCCAGATGTCAAATAAAAAACTGTTTTCTCAAGGTATGCCACTGGAATATTCACATCTCTTGCTCCTACTGCTCCCATACTGCAAGGTTCTGTTTTTTTGTTTGTTTGTTATGTTTTTGTTGTTTTTTTGTTTTGTTTTGTTTTGTTTGTCTCTTGAAGGTTTGCTTTAGAACCTGTCTTCAAGTATTTGAGGATAACCAGAATCAATTCAGTTACAGGAAAATCATTAATCCCTGCATTATATTGTCAATATTTGCCATGAATGCAATCTTACTGATTTTTTTTGTACTCATGACTTGTGGATTTTCAAATTTTATATTTCCCCAAATATCTATCAGAGATGGTATTTGTCTAACAGCTCAGAAATAGCTTGATATTGGGAAAGAATGGAATTACTGCTGATGCTTCTATGCTTTATTATTTTAAGATACCCTACACTTTATTGGTTACATTATCTTTGTGATCCTCATGATTGTGTATTCACAAATGTTTCTATATACTCTTTATGTTATCGTAGGAGACTTTTTTGCTTTCTAAGCCTATTTGTCACATTATAAGTGAAATCATTATTTTTCACATATAGCAGGTAGAAGTTAGGCACACAACTTAAGGGGCCAGCATGAGCTACATACCACAGAAAAAGCCTTCCAACATTACATACCGAGCTAACACTGGTTACCACCAGTGGGGACGTGGAACCTCCTACTTAAGTCTAAGAGGAGGCCAAATTGTCCTATGCTCTAAACCAATCCACATACCTTTATTTTCCTCCAGTCAATTTAAGAATAAGACTGAGCTGGCTTAATGGGAATGAAGCATCTATTCTACCATATGTTGTCTTGGTTTAATAGAAATGGAAATGAGTCACTTCTAAATCTAGGTGAGGGGAGCTCCAAGAGAAATTTGATAAAAATTCTGGGTGCCTACAGAGGAGAATCCTGCCATCTCATTTTTCTTCTCCTCATTTTGCTGAATGTCTACAGACCTATTCTGGGGCCTCTGTTGAAGCAGAAGTCTTTCCAGAGTTCACAGAAATTAGAAATTTTGTGTGAATGAAGAGACAGCCTGAGGTTCCCAGGGATAGTATGTAACAAAGATGAAAGGGAATTTGGTGTAGCATGACTAAAAAGAAGATGGCAAACTATTGCCACCACTTCCTAATTCTTTAAAGCCCTCTGCAGATAAGGAGGCATCCCAAGAAGTTCTCTTAATTCCATAAAAAGAGTATGGAAGTTAGAAGAAATGACAAGAGCTGTGGGTTAGACCAGTGTCTGCCAGGACAATAAGAGTGTCAACTTAGAGAAGCAGCTGGACGTTTGAAAATGTGGACAAGGTAGATGGAAGGTCCAACTTCCTTTCAAAGCTATCTTCAGGGATGAAGAGGGCCCAAACCATCTGCCTCACTTCAGAGAATACCAGTTTGAGTCACCATGATGTTGGGGACACATTACCACCAGAAGAAGCAGCCCATCAAATTAAGATTGTGCTGGATTTCCTCTCCTGTCTCTCTAGTCCTGGACACCTGAGGGCTAAGGGTGGGTCTGGAGGAAGGAAAAGTCTCAGAACCCCCAAACCTGCTGTTCTCCAATGAAGCTTAACTCATAGCTCGAGCCTGGGGGAAGAGAAGTATGAATCTTGAATAGTGAAATTTTAAAGAAAAATTGGGTCGATTTTTAAGAATAGAAAAAATGACCTACTAAGTAGTTTCTATGTGACTTTTAGGTGATGAAGGAAATGTTGCTGTATCCCTTTTCACTTTCTCTTTTAGTGTTGGATGAGTAAGAGGAATGTCAGGCTGGGGCTAAAGGAGATGTTTAAGGCTTAAGACAGACTCAAGTGCAGGAGGCATTCAACAATTAGAGTCTAGGTAATTCAGTCTACTTCACCAATGTTGTATTAGAGAATGCCAGTAAATATACCGTCCAGGAGGGGAATATATACTACTGACTGGAATTCATTTGTGCTATTTCAGGAGTCATGGACACTTTGGACAGGTTACTTGAAGGAGAGCATATACTAAAGGAAAATCAGAGATAGCTAGGAAAACAGATATTTTTTAAAGTTCATTTCAGTAATAAAATATATTTTAATGCCAAATAATGGTATGTCATGTGAAATAATTCTAATTACTATTTTGTAATTGGTCCTTGACTGAAGATAATTTGTTGAGACTGAAAACGAGAAGGGACCCTCTTACATATTTCAAAAACAATAAATATGTGTGTCATCATGACCTATTTATGGAGGTTTTATTGCTAATGCATGTAGAAATACCATATTTTATTTTATAAGTTGTTATAAATAGGGTTGTAGCACGTAACAGTATCTCTCAGTGTATATTTTAGAAGTACTTATGTCTGTTAACATAATGATAAGAAAGAGGCTCTTTGCACCTATATGATTTTGCCTGACCACTGATTACCACAGGAGCTCCAGTGGCTAAGGGATGAAACTTGATGATGGAAAGCTGTGGAAAGTGCAACCCATAAACAAACCCAGGCTGTAGCTTGGTTCTATAAACCATGGCTGCCATGCTGAGTGAGTAATTATGCTATTGCAGAAATGATAAATAATGCTGTGCTATCTTCACTGGGAAAATGAAGTATTTCTTGCCCCTCAAATTGCTAAAGGTGAAACCTGCTTTCTGGGACCAATCTGTTAGAAGGGAAATAATCTGACAAGATAATTCTTCTTAAAGGGCTACGTGTTTGACTCTATAGCATGGAAATATTTAGTTTATAAATTTTACCTTCCCTTCTTGTCATGTTGTGAGGAGGAAAATTAAGGCCTAATTGAGATTCAAAGGAACAGGTTTTAAAAATTGGAATCTCAGAATAATCTTGATTATGATTGGGGTTCTTATTTAGTTTCATTTAACAATTATTTTACTTTAAGTCTTTAAACAGAGGAAGAACAAAGAATGGATTATTATTTAATCAGATTGTGGAAGGGCAAAATTAGTATATGAATGATATACTATACATTAAAACATGTATTTGTGTCTCACTGCATACTGAAAAGTCATCAAATTAAGTCTAAGCTATCAACCACCCATTGATATCATATGGATTGGAATACTTATCAAATCTTATAAGAGAATTTTATTTCCATCTTCTTTCCATATGTGATTAGAATTATATATGTAACTCATCTAAGCTGAGCCACCTCTAGTCCAACCCAGCAGCAAGCCAGCATCCCATCCAAAAAAGCATCAAGTTCTAAAAAGAGACTCAAAATGAATATTGACCTTTACTAAAGATCTCTTGAGAAAGCAATAATGAGGCAATTCATAACACAGCACACAGCACAACATGCCTATAATCCTCCTTCAATATCTCTTTCTCTCCTCAAAGTTTCATCACACATAACCACAGCTCATATTTTCTCCTCCTTTTCATTTAAAACTCCCTCATGCCAAATGGCTTCCCTCTTGTCCTTCCTGTGCTGGGTTGTGCCTCCTAGTCTTCAGATATTTCATTGCTATGAACCCAGGAGACTCCCCATAGCACAGTTTGGGACAATAGGGTCCATCCCCTTTGACTGTTCTGCTGGGATCCTGAGGAATGAGCTTCTCCCATTCAATCCCAACATTTTCAATGAAATTCACTACTTGGGGGTGGGGGGGACTGTCTTCAAATCCTGCAGTTGGTACAGTACATGTGTACCATTTAACCTCTTTTCAACTTTGTCAAAATTATTACTATATAATCTGAGTCAACATTACAATTATAGAAAATAACTAATACGATTATATAATTATAAAACATAACTTGAGGTAAGTGATTTACTTCAATTGACGAAGTTTGTATGGTGATGGTTAAAGCAGAATGCATTAATTCTCACAGCGAGGAGAAGGAAAGATATTTAGCAGGGATCTGGAACTCCAGAGCCCTTGATGTGATTCCTATGGTGAACACNCTTACTTCAATTGATGAAGTTTGTATGGTGATGATTAAAGCAGAATGCATTAATTCTCACAGCGAGGAGACGAAAGATATTTAGCAGGGATCTGGAACTCCAGAGCCCTTGATGTGATTCCTATGGTGAACACAAACTCATGAAAGAGCTGCACAGTAGGAACACAAAAGAAAAAGGATTATTCTTTGAACTATTAAAGCTTTGGCCTATATGGCTACCTAACCAACCTCCACAGTGACACCACCCATGAGTTTCAAGGACTATTCCTGCCCCTTGGACCAAAGGCTTAGATACTGTGTTTTATGCCTACACTCAATCTTTACTTTAAGGTTTTATCCACTCCAGTGGTGAGAAAAGGCAAGTAACAATAACTTTAAGAAAAAGCCCACTAAGGGAAGCAGAGTGTTTTGGGTTTTTTTCCCCCCTAAAGCTGAGAACACCTGAATTATGTCCACTAGGAAAATCTTCCCCATCTTCTAAGTCTCAGTTAGTGTTAGCAGGGTGAGGCGACAGCAGGCCCTTCATTAAATTGTAGGAAGAGAAACGTACTCATCCTTTTTCACTGATAGCCTAAATTTTTTCCCTTGACCTATATCACCTGCCTTCCTCTTATTGACAGAGTTAGAATACTAAGTTCACACTATACATTAAAACACGTGAGTTACAATTAAGGCTACTTCCTAAAAGAACTCATCATTAGTCAATTCCTACTCAGATGTTATGTAGTCAAGAACAATTTCCCAATGATACTCTGTAACTTTCTGTAAGTGACTAAGAATAATCATATATCCCAACTGAAATAAATTGTATAGTGTTACGTATTCTTTTTTTGGAAACAAAAATTTACAATTTGAGTTAATGAAAATAAAAAACTAATTTAATATGGGAATTCATATCATTGAAGTTTTTTTAATTCCTTGTATTNTGAAAATTTACAATTTGAGTTAATGAAATAAAAAACTAATTTAATATGGGAATTCATATCATTGAAGTTTTTTTAATTCCTTGTATTTGTAAACCTGTATTCAAGATAATACCTCAGACTATACACTGAAATTAATCTAAATTCTCAGTAGACAATAATATACTGTCAAAATCACACTGATACAAGGTCCCAAAGAAATAGAAGCTTAATATCAGAAGGTTAAAAATGTTTGGACATATCACCATGGTAATAAAAGCAGGCTGTGAATTAGACACAGGTACAGAGATCTGAATACTAGGGACTGTAAATCTGAATTTTTATCACATATAAGTATACCCTGTTGGAAGACAGTTCTCCATGTGGTCCCCACATTTCCGTATATCTTACAAGCAGAGATACTGAGTGTCCTTCAAACTATCTCATCAAGAACATTTGTGTGGTGAACAATCCTGGGAAAACAGAAAGAATGTCTACCGCCAGAGCAAAGGCCCAATTTGCTTAGAACCTTGAAGGTCATGATAATGTCTTCTTGCTGAGCAAAGGCAGGTATTCTTCTACTTCCTATAAAAGATGTGGGTTCCCTAAACTCAGGGTCTCTTTCCTGTAATGCAACCCATTTTGTGAGCATGTCACCCAGCCTTCTTCATATTGATTTTTTTGAACCGGGGTTTAGAAAGCCAATGCAAAATTGCTGATACTCTGGCTACTGTTATTAGGTAAGAATCTCTTGATTTCTGCTATCATCCATGAGGCTAGGGGTTAGATGAATTCCCAGTAGGACAAAGTCTCCCATCCTTCATAGCTAGAGACACCTCTCACACTGAAGATGGTACAAATGGACATGACAGATGTAAAAGCTGGTAAACATTTCCACTAAAGAGCTTTCCTAGACTCAAGGATCTTTTCCATAGAATTTAAATTTGAATGGTAACAATAAAGTTCTAAGGGAATTTGCCTGAAAAAAAATTTGCAATCCTGAATAGTTTTACAACACTCAGAAATAACTGATTTTTTCCTTTTTTTTTTTTAAATACAAATTGCTTCTATGCACTAGCCATAAAAAATTGCTGAAGTTCACTTTTGGTAACAATTTTATCTCATATTTAGAAACAATTTTATCTCATTTTGGAAAGGCCTTACTGTAGGAAATCTACTACAAGATATGTCATAACAATTAATCCACTACAGTGGATTATATACTTGAAGATAAAAGAAGCTTCACTTCAAGAATTCTTGGGACTTAAATGAGATTTCTCTTCTTTTTGTAATAGGAAAATTACATGTTGCATAAAAGTCACTTGAGGGCGCCTGGGTGGCTCAGTGGGTTAAAGCCGCTGCCTTCGGCTCAGGTCATGATCCCAGGGTCCTGGGATCGAGGCCCGCATCGGGCTCTCTGCTCAGCAGGGAGCCTGCTTCCTCCTCTCTCCTCTCTCTCTGCCTGCCTCTCTGCCTACTTGTAATCTCTCTCTCTGTATCAAATGAATAAATAAAATCCTTTAAAAAAAAAAAGTCACCTGCTTTTACAATGTACTATGTAAGAGAGGGTTGTGAGGAGTGCATGCAGGTTTTTGGAAGTGGTTATTCTTTACCCTGAGGAGCTTCTGCTGCCCTCACAGTTGTTTAGCAATTCCTCCATTCACCACTGGTTGGCATCCTAATAGTCTTTGGAGAAAATGTTCCAAACAATTATAACTACCCCTAGTCTTCATTACTCGTCCCTCTCATTCTGAGCAGGCCAGTCCTCCAACTACATGCTCATTTGTTGACAACACTGAGACCTTCTGCAGTCTTGCTTTCTATCTGAACATTTTTTTTTCTGTGTCCTTCCACATAACTCCTCTGTCTCATTATTTTCTCAGAGGAAGAACTATTACCCTAATTTACATGCCTGAAACTTTCATTCCTTTCTCTTCCCCCGACCTCAATCCATAAAAAGTATTACAGGATATTGAAAAGTCACTATTTTCTCTCTTTTACCACATTCTTATTGAGGAGCTAATTCTCTTCTGCTGAATATTTTAAGAATTATGAAGCCGGTTCTTCTAGCATTTACCCATTATCCCCTTCCAGGTTAAATAAGAGTACATTTTTTCTTTTTTTAATGGGGCAAGATTATGATGAGGATTTCTCTGAAGAGAGTATTGGCCTGTTAGTGTGGAATAGTACAGAATGCTATTGAGTGAGCAACATGGAATGAATCGGGTGCTTCTCCTCACTTCAATCCAAGTATAACATTCAAGGTTCCAATTAAAAATAAATAATTAATTAATAAAAAAAGAAAAGAACCTACCTAAAGTGTTAACTAAAAACATTTAAATAAGACAACCATTTACAGAGTTGCGGAAAAGCTTGTAAGAACCAAAAATGGAACATGAAATAGTCTGGGGCAAACAACAAAGAGGAATTACTGTGATTCCTAGGCCTACAGGGGAGAAAACAGAATTAGTGGTTCTCAGACCCCAGGCAAATTGCAGCTATATGAGTAAAGGAGAGGGCTTCCAGGAGGAGCTATACTCAGGAGAAGGACAGAGTCACTGCCAACCTGCAGGCTTGCAGGAATGGGTCAGGAGAACAAATACCATAGCTTTTATTGCCCCCAGGACTTCCTTTTTCTTTATGGGACTAGAACTAATCAGAAGCCAGAGGACTCAAAATTGGGGCAAACCACCCCAGGATAAATAGAGTAGTCTGGAACTGCGCGAGGAGAAGACATGAAGGGACAAAGGGAAAATATCAGCCAAAGGGCCCTTTTGGAAGAACACACATCGAAATTGATACACATTCCCTCGTTGTTAATGTTATCCTTGAGTGATAAACAGGAACTGATACCTGATTTCATGCCTTAAAAAGCTTGAAGATTAGAGACTGCTTGAGCTGGAGAAGTTAGGACTGAGGTGCTTCAATATCACCAAAGTCAGGGCAAAAGTTTATTCATGTTTTCTGTGTGCCACATGTTGGACTTAACAGAGGAAACCTAATTAGATCTTTAGTAAAATCGTTGTTACCTGAAGTGATTATCAGAGATGACTGCAACAGAGGACCAGACCTCTGGCAGCTAAGGCTTGAGACAAAAGTCCTAAGGATCCTTCTAGATATGGAAGCTGCAGATGAGCATGGAGGTTGGGGGTGAATTACTACCAGCGGTGATTTTCCAAGGAACCCAAGTGGCCCATGGTAGAGTCAACTTTGGACATTTGCCTCAGCCAGAAGGAACCATTGTCTAGTAACACTTTGGTTATTCAAAATTTTATCTCTTTCCTTTCTTCCAACTTCACTCCCTCAATCCAAATAACAGCTAGTGAGTGGGACATAAAAAGAAGCATGAGAAAGTAAAGCTGACCTTGCATCATTTTCCCTTGAAATATTTCCAGCCTCAAGAAGGAATGAGTGGTGGAAGAGGAATTTTACATTAGTGGAGTTTATATGTACAAGACCTAATTGGAATATTTAATCCTTCAGATTTGAGACTATAAATTAAGGCCTGAGCATGGTAAGAAAAGTTGTGCGGAGACTTTATCCAGGGATGTGAGGAACAAATCCACAGATATTCGAAGGTAGTGGTCTGGAAAGAGAAAGCCCATTTGTAATTTCCTCCACTGCAAGTCCAATTCCTGCAATGAATAATGACATTTACAACATTCTTTCTTGACCTCCCACATTCTGCCTACAAATAGGCTTAGATGTCCCACATTCTAAAAGTCTTCCCAACTCCTGACATTACTAATTCATCCAGCCCTGGATTTCAGCTTTTCCCCTTTTTTGCCAAATGTATATATTTTTTAAATATGATGTCTGCAACTTATTTTTTAAATGATTCAGCATTTTTTAAAAGATTTTATTTATTTATTTATTTGACAGAGAGAAATAGCAACAGAGGGAACACAAGCAGGGAGAGTGGGGGAGGGAGAAGCAGGCTTCCCTCTGATTTGGGAGCCTGATATAGGATCAATCCCAGGACCCTGAGGTCATGACCTGAGTGCAAGGCAGAGGCTTAATGACTGAGCCACCCAGGCGCCCCTGCCAAACACTTTAAATAGTAGCTTTTGGCGGTATTCCCTCTCATGACTTTATCTTTTTAATTATTTTGATTTAATTCTCTCAGCATTTTAATCTCCAACTTTTGGAATTACTTCTGTATGAATATTACCAGTGACTTTATATTAAAAAAAAAAAAGGATCAGGTAGATTACCTGAAAATTTCCTTCCTGGAAAAGCCTTACCTGTTTTGTTCGAAATCGTTCTTCCTAGGCCTACTACATTACTTATTTGACAACTGTGGAATTCAGCTTCATTAAATGATAGATATTCTAGACTGATTCTCAAAATCTATTTTTTTTGCCTCTTCATTTGTTTTTATACCTTAACTTATTATTAGATAGTTTTCTGGGATTTTTTTTTCCCTTAAATTTCTGGTTCTCTAAGTCATTTTCTTCTCTAGATTATCACTTCAATTATTTTTCTTCATTTTAAAACATCTTAACAAGATTATACATGCATTTTAAAAATAAAAAAAGTAGATTTGTACTAGGTTCCTAGAATTGCTGCTCCTCTTCTCTTCGATCACAGATATTTCTCCAAAGAAGACATCCAAATGGCCAACAGACACATGAGAAAGTGCTCAGCATCACTCGGCATCAGAGAAATACAAATCAAAACCACAGTGAGATACCACCTTACACCAGTCAGAATGGCTAAAATCAACAAGTCAGGAAACGACAGATGTTGGCGAGGTTGTGGAGAAAGGGGAACCCTCCTACACTGTTGGTGGGAATGCAAGCTGGTGCAGCCACTCTGGAAAACAGTATGGAGATTCCTCAAAAAGTTGAAAATGGAGCTACCCTACGACCCAGCAATCGCACTACTGGGTATTTATCCTAAAGACACAAAGGTAGTGATCCTCAGGGGCACGTGCACCCGAATGTTTATAGCAGCAATGTCCACAATAGCCAAACTATGGAAAGAACCTAGATGTCCATCAACAGATGAATGGATAAAGAAGATGTGGT